>BHFT01047458.1:0-29584 GCA_004320025.1 Laticauda laticaudata | reverse complement strand
TTAATAACAGCACCTGGGAAAGCCAGATGTGGTCCTAAAGTCAAGCCAATTCATATGGTGAGCTACTTTTCGACCATCACAACTTAAGACCATCATTCTGAGCTCAGTTACAGTTGTAAGTTGATGAGTAAGAGGCTATGATGAAATATAAGTTCATTGTACCTGTACTTTTAGTAATTCCATCCATAGATTAGATGAAATACTTCGTTCCGGCTCCTTTTAAAAAAAAAAAATCTGCTTAAGATAAGTGGGTAAAAACTAAATAAATTAATTAATATAGAGTATCACTACCTTTTGCAAAACTACTGATGCTGAAGGTATTTTATTGAAAAACGGAAGTGATTTCCCATTCCTATTTACCTAAATATAGTCAGGGAACTATATATCAGGTGTTTATTTTGCTACGTACCATTGGGTAACAGATTATTCTGCATGCTAAATGAAAAAAATCCCATTTGTTGTCATTTTTTATCAGTACTTCCTGCTTGCAATTTAAAAAGACATGCACTACAGGTGACTGCTCTATAGAGGCATACTGTTTCTATGATTGTAATATAAACTGTCAAATGTAATTTTGTATTATGTAGCAGTCATAACAACCATATAAGATGAGTTAGAAATGCCAAACCATTTTCTTAAAACATTTGTTATGATAAAATTACATCCTTTATTAGCGCTGAAACTTGATTAAGTTGTTTGATTTTATTTATTCCAAGACTTCACATCTCTAATTTTATAATGTTCTTTTTCAATGCTTTCAAGTCTTGAGAAACAACATGAATGGGATGGACTGTTGAATCAGTCCAAGCATCTTTATCTTTCATAAATTCCCATTGTTAGCTGTCTTTCAGTACTTGATGTATCTAGGAACAGAAAGGTTTTGCAAATCCACTACAAGTGCAGCATAAGGCAAAAGGTTAACAGATACTTGAACAGTTTTGCATCTCTCTGTATTTTTCCCTATAGCAGCTTCAACACTTTGAAATATAACAATTACTTTGAAATTTAAGCAATTTAGGACAGGAAAGGGGATGGGGGTGGGCCAGCCAGTGGTGGTATTTGCCAGTTCTCCAAACAACTCAAAATTTCTGCTACCATACACCAGGACCAGTCCGAACTGGCTGAATATCACCTGTGGTTGAATACTATTTAAAGAAGAGGAAGTTGCAAATGTGCAAAGGGTGGAATAAAGTTATGGTTGGTTCCATTTTCACTACATAGCAGTGTAGTAATTCTATCTTTATTATACTAAGACAGTCACAAATTGCAAAGAAAGTTAACATAAAAATTGCACGTAATAAGAGAGAGACACACACATCAAAACATTAGCCCTTTACAGTCATTCAAAGGGGTTACAAGATTGAATGGAGAAATGGTTAAGTACTGACCTTCCCATTGAGGTGTGTCTGTGTGAAATGAGTTTATAGTAATAGGAAGCCAACATGAACAAGGAAAAGGTCTGGGAAGGGAGACAGAAGTGAAGATCTTGCACTTCTCTTGCTAAGGGCAGTATTGCCCTTGGGTTAGTCTCTGTCATTAGCAGAGCTAGTGAAGCATCTTATTTAACTAATCAGCTCCCTGCTTAGATCTTAAAAACCTTTAATTGTTACCTGCAAGGTCACAAACCAATTGGTGTGCCTTTGTGTCTCCTTTAAATCCATTTTGATTCAGCATGTGTCCTGTATAAAAGCCTCTTGTGAAGAAAAAAAAAGTGTTCTGAAGTTGACACTGAGAACATTCTTAGAATTTAAGGACTTAGGTACAGTTGCAGATACATTAGTCTTTTTAACATTATGCAGCTGTGACTTCATTATTTCTGTTAACTGCAGGCTTCTGGAGCTTTTGTTTGGCTTAACTGTGAGATTTGGTTTGTTCTGTTGTAATTTTACCTGGATGAAAGCAGTCAGCTCGGCAGGGCTTTGCTTTCTTTCTCCCTTCACAGCTTGGAACAAACAGCAATATGTAAGTTTCTCACTGCAAGGAAACACAAAAGTGATTCCAAATGCTGTTGAAAGACAGGAAGATTCACTGTGCTATCCCATGTTTTAAAAGATAAGTTATTTAGCTCTATTTTGAGAGATAGCAGTCCTGGTTGCTGATGGTACATTTGCCATTCTATTCTTTTAGGCAAGTCATTGGTGTTTACTACAGCCTGAATTACCAGCCTCTGGTGTTTCCTTGGAAATGTGAAATTGTGTTCTTAAGCAAACATTTGCTGCAATAAAAATAATTGAGGAATCACAGCTGTTCTATAAACTTTGAGTAGAACTACTCAATTACATGAAATCTCTTGTAAAATCTCCATAGAATGGGAAATGAGTTGCAACAACTTTGTATCAATTTTCACAGCAATCTGGGTAGAGATCTTGTCATTATTCCTGTTTTTTATGTATTAAATTCACTTACTTATACAGGATAACTGCAATCCAGGTAGGCATTTCATTTCAAATAAGCAAAGACAAAAGACAGTTTAAATTTATTATACTCATATTGCTTTTTCAATTTGAGCTGTATGTCATTTCTCTTGTCCCTAGGTAATAGAATCCAGGGGGATAACTATTATATTTTTTCCAACTACTTTATCACGCAGCTATGGAATATAATTCAGAGAGAAAACATTCACTTATCAAAAGTCACCAGGAAAGCATGGGCCAATTCTGCAATATAAACATTGTTTCTGAAAGTCCTCTTTGATTACTAGATATGCTTAGAAAATGATTTTTAAAATCTATGTTATGCTAGGTGAAAGTTGTGTTCTCACATGAGATTTAAATGCTATTTTGTTTAATACAATATAATTGTAATGATTGAATCTGACCATATAGAGCATGGGTGTCAAACTCACTGCTTCACATTGTTGTCTCATGATGTATTGCAACTTTTCCCCCTTTGCTAAACCAGGGGTGGGCATGGCCAGCATGTGATGCATCCAGCCTGCGGGATGAGTTTGATACTCCTGATATAGAGTATTTGGAAACTACTACTACTACTGCTGCTATAAAATATTGAGAGCCAGTTTGGTCTAGAGGTTAAGGCGCCAGGCTAGAAACCAGGAGTTCTATGTTGACCTTGGCATGAAAGCCACCTGAGTAACCATGGGCCAGGCATTCTCTCTCAGCCCATTTTACCTTACAAGGTTGTTGTGAAGGAAGAGGAAAGAGTATCAAATATGTTCAACACCTTGAATTATTTATAAAAATAAAGACAAGATAAAACTCAAACAAGATTGCTTTATGTCTTGAAGTAACTTTCCAACTAATAATAGTTTCTAAACATATATTTTATTCCAGTCAGTACTGAATATTCCATTCAGTTATGCATGACTAAGAAGGGTAGTTTCTGGCTTTTTATAATACTTACATCTAAGGCACAAAATACCCTGGCAACATCTATTACCATGTTTCCAAGATATGTTCTTCCTGTTGACTCAGCCTGTGACTGCATTGTGTTACATTGTTGTTGTTGGTGTTTTTTCTTATTAAAAAAAATAGCAATAGCAATAACACTTAGACTTATATACTGCTTCACAGTACTTTACAGCCCTCTACAAGCAGTTTACAAAGTCAGTATATTGCCTTCCCTCCCCAATAATCTGAGTCCTCATTTTATCCACCATGGAAGGCTGAGTCAACCTCGAGCCTGGTGAGATTTGAACTGGCAAATTGCAGGCAGCTGGCAGGCAGCAGAAATAGCCTCCAGTACTGAATTCTAACCACTGTGCCACCGCGGCTGAAATGCCTCAGGAAATCCTCGCAGAATTAGGCAGTGCTTGCTACCTATTTAATTTGGGTGGCAGTGGGGAAGTTAGATGACAGGGAAAAGCTACAACAAAGGTTATGTGGGGACCCCCGCAAATGTTATGCTGGTGTTGTTTACTTCAGTTCAAAGATGGCTGGAAAGAACCCTCCAACCCAGCCATCCAGAAGGATTAATCAGATTCTTAACAGCTCTCTTTATCCATAGACACTGTGAGTTGCAGCTGAGACAATTGAAACTATTTCACATTTCAGACACTTAAGTTGCATGGGGTACTGGTTTGTTAAACACCCAGGTGGTATTTGATTTATTTTATTCCATTAAGCAAATGACTGCACTAATTTGAAAAACTCACCACTGACAGCCACAGTTTAACAGCATACCAATGATTCTGTATCCCTTCCTGACGGCAACTTGAGGGTTATTGCTGTCTTTAAAACCAGAAGTCCAAGTTAAGAGGTATGAGTTTATTTTCCTAAATTTCACTCCAGCCATAGTTTGGAGATTGTGGGGAGGGCGGGGAGATTTGAAAATCATATTTTCAATTAATATTTTATCATATTTCTAAACTGCCTATCTTAAGTGATTCTGGACAATTACAGTAAAAAAAAACATACAGTGGTGTGAAAATAGAATTAAACTGTTAAAAACAGAATTAAAATGAAGTTAAAAATTAAAGGATAAAGAAGTGGAGGGATCTTCCCAAAGCCCCCAACCACCTCCAGGATTGCATATAACTCTTAGATCACCATGCCAATTGGCAGAACCAGGTCTTGACACTCTTCCAGAAGGCCAGAAGAGTTGGGCCCAACATCAGCTCTGGGTTAAGGTACTCAGTTTAAGTCAGAGGTCTTCAAACTTGACATCTTTAAGACTTGTGGAATTCAACTCCCAGAATTCCTCCTCCAGTCCTATTAGCTCAGGAATTCTGGGAGTTGAAGTCCACAAGTCTTAAACTTGCCAAGTTTGAAGACCCTTGGTTTAAGTAATTGAGTGTTATGTGATCATTAGAAAAGTAAAGTTCATTATTTTTTGTTTTATGAAGCAAGCTTGGATAGCATGGGAAGAAAATTGGTGGGAAAGACTTTTTTCCCTAATGAAGGCAAATTTACATGTGTGCCGCCCAAAGTCACCTTGTGTGAGATGGGCAGCCATACAAATTTGATTAAGTAAACAAATAAAATCTAATGTGGTTAGCCCCCAAGCTAAAATTAATGCAAAAATAATGGTAAAAATCATTTGCCATAACAAGTTTGGCAAAAGAGATAATAGCATAGAAATTTTCTAAAACAGAGAGAGTTAGACTGAATGCAGTTCCTAGAGGAATGTATTTCGCAGCCCTGGAATAATTCCGGAAACTGTCTTTTTGGCATTTGATAGCATGGGTATCTGCAGCAGGGCTATTGAAGCAGCAAATTAGATGGTCCCTTATATAGTTGGATTCTAAACTATTAGAATTTTAAAAGATAACCAAAATATCCTAACTATACTCTATAAACAACAGGCAACCAAAACAGATCTTTTGGTACAAGACTCATACGTTCCATGTAGTTTTCACTAGTGGGTATTACTGTATCGTGTGCACCAGCTATAACTTCCACACCCCTTTCAAGCATAGTTCCACATAGAGTTACTTGCACTGGTCAAGACTGATATAAACAATGTGTGGAAAACCATCAGTCAATTCAACCAGATGAGGAAGGACTTCATGACTTACCTATAGTTGTCCTATTGGCCCAAAAGCATCTCTAAAGGACTTCCAAGCAGGCAATCTCCTTTGGAGCTTCCCTTTTAATGATAACTTCATCAATAACTTGCCACCAAGGACAGCTTTCTTTTCAGGCCACAGTCATGGGCAAATGATCTCTGCCAGAAATATACAATCCCAATCTTATCCCACTGACAAGTAGACATGCATCAGCCAGCTAATCTCTCCACTTCCCCTTTCTCCCTCTCTCTTTCTCTTTCCATATTCATTGTGTTTTCTCTCCAAGAATAGGAATGGTCAGTTCCTTCCTAGTTTTTAAAAATAAAACATTAGCAGTTCAAAGCTCTTTTTTTGTGATCTCTGGAGCCCCCAAAGATTATGCCAATGGAAATCGATTGCATCAAAAAGTGATGCGGTTTTCAGGTGGGTTTAGGTAGGAAATACAAGGGAGAAAGAATATGAATCCACCAATAGGCATAACATAACCGATAAGCATTACACTTTATTTTGTCCAGCCAATTTCCACCAAGTAGAAAAATATAAAATTTCAACCTGGTTTTGTCTGATGATATCAACATTATACTGTCCTTACCCCTGTGGCCCACAGCTGATAAAGAAAAATGTGGCTTTCAAACTTTGTGTTGTCTGACTGTGCATTAGTAAACTATTTAAAATTCCCTAAAATTCAAAATACGTAGATTCACTTACTTAGTAATTTGCAAAATTTATATGGATTTTTTTCATTCAGAGGCTTTGCTTGGGTAGTAGAACACGGTCTTTTCCCGTGTAAGATTAAGAGTATCTTGGCAATGTTTCGGCGAGGTCCCACTTGCCATCCTCAGGCTGGTGCTTTCGGCTTCGTGCCACTGCTTGTACCTGCTTGACCCACATACCTGTACCTGTGAAAATCTACAAAAACATATATATATGTGTGTGTGTGTGTGTGTGTGTATGTTTTTTTTAAGTTTTCATGGGTACTTACATGTGTGCTGTTCATCTTCCTTCGGGTATTATCCCACGTCATTGTAGTGCTTTTTAAGTTGTAGCAACATTTCAGCAGAATCTCATCTGCCATCATCAGGCTCTGTATGGAGTTTGTATGTTCTGTTGTTCTGTATGGAGTTTGTACAAACTCCATACAGAAGCCTGATGATGGCAGATGAGATTCTGCTGAAACGTTGCTACAACTTTAAAAGCACTACAATGACGTGGATAATACCCAAAGGAAGATGAACAGCATAGCACCCCAGGTAAACCCACTTGCTAATGAATAGCAGCTTGCTGAATGAATAGCAGTCATCCTTTCACACGGAGCCAAGCTGCATTGAAAGCCTCCAACATAAGAACAGAGTGTTCCAGCCAATCAAGCCACAAAACAGACAGAAGAAACCAGAAACACCAATCAATCAAACTCCAAGTCCAATGAACACAGACCCAGGCTAATAGCCAATCAGAATAGACCAGCCTCAAATTTGAAATAGAGGAACTGTGAGACACACATCCACACAGAAGCCTGATGATGGCAGATGAGATTCTGCTGAAACATTGCTACAACTTTAACAGAACTACAATGACGTGGGATAATACCCGAAGAAGCTAAACAGCACAAATGTAAGTACCCGCGAGAGCTTAAAAAAAATATATATATATATATATGGATCTTTGGTTATTCGGGTTTTCTCCCACGTAGAATTGGAAGTATCTAGGCAACGTTTCGATGAAGTCTCATTCATCATCTTCAGGCTTGTTTCTTCAGCTCTGTGCTTCTCAGAGTAATGTGAGCTTGCAGCTACTTCTTCCTTTTAACTGCTAGTGGGGGTGGACTTGATTGGGTGGGGTTTGGCTGTGTTCTGATTGTAGGGGGTTGGCTGTGTTCTGATTGGCTGGGGTGTGTTCTGCTTAGGTGGGGCCTGGTTGTGCTCAGGTTAGTCTTAGTTGCTGGGGGATTTGAGCTGGTGAGCTGTGATCTCGTTGTTTGGCTTCGTGTTCGTGGTCGTGCCACATCTTCATGGTGGGTGTCAGTTTGCTTCTTGTATGGGTCAGAGGGGTTTGAAGTGGGTAGTGGTGCAGCTGCAGTATGGCTTCTGGTTCGTGGTCGTATAATATATATATATATATATAATATATATGTGTGTGTTGTGTGTGTGTGTGCTGTTTAGCTTCCTTCAGGTATTATCCCACGTCATTGTAGTGCTGTTAAAGTTGCAGCAACGTTTAGCAGAATTCCATCTGCCATCATCAGGCTTCTGTATGGATGTGGGTCTCACAGCTCCTGGTTTCAAATTCCGAGGCTGGTCCATTCTGATTGGCTAGGAGCCTGGGTCTGTGTTCACTGGACTTGGAGTTTGATTGATTGGTGTTTTCTGGTTTCTTCTGTCTGTATTGTCGCTTTGATTGCTGGCAACACTCTGTTCCTGTGTTGGAGGCTTTCAGTGCAGCTTGGCTTCGTGTGAAAGGACGGCTGCTATTCATAAGCTAGGTTTCACCTGGGTGCCTGGTGGGGGGGTGTTGAGTTGGAGGCATCAGAGGGAGTCTGTCTGTGCTCAGTGTTTGTCTGTTTTGTGGTGTGGAGATCTTTCTATTTGAGAGTGCAGGTTTCCAAATGATTGACAGTCTGCTGGAATGATCTCTTCTATTCATGCTTTCAGGTCTTTTTTCAATCTCTATGGCTTCTCTGATGATTCTGTAAAACAAATATATATATATATATATATATACACACACACATATATATATTTGTATTCAACTATCAGATTAAAATATAGATTAAAGATCAAGACGGTACTTTATTGGTCTGGTGACGCTTTGTTTTTAATACGTATATTTGTAGACTACTGATGAACTGAAAGATTCAGTAACACAGGCTATTTCAAGTTGGATATCTGAAGCGAAATGCAAGTTATTTTTTTTTAAATGAAAACACTTTACAGTTTAGGCAATAAAATACTTAGATTAGGGAGAAATTAAAGTAGAAGTAATACAAGGAATGTTAGTATCCATTTGTAAATACTTAAACTATAATGAAAAAAGTGGAGTATTTTAATTAAAAATATGAGATACTATACTTGATTACTTTATCTTTTTTTCTTTTTGCTTGTGCAAATAAATTTTAAAATATTATAACTGGGGCTTCTTAAGTGACTGAAGCCATAAATCTTACTTTTGTGTGCCTATTCATCTCAGGCTTTTAAACAGTAACTAAGAAGTACCCTGAAAGAACTATAGCATCGCATCATTCATTTAAGGTTGACACCATGTCACAGCCATCAGCAGGAGAGGCTTTTTAAAAATAATGACTCTTCAATATTCTGGGAGGCAAAGATAAAATAAAATTCCTAATGTTGTTTTGGTCAGGTATAATATTAGCCAGATTCCTTTGTCAGTGATGCTCTAAGTTTCTCTCCCCCCCCCCCCCNCATATGCACATGAAGAAAACATGGGGGGAGGGTTGGTTTGCTTTTATTTTTATTTTTAAATATTACATGTTCTGTTGGAGGAAAATATGCTTTGACCCCAGGTGGTTTGTTTCCAAAGTGGGAAGATATAAAAGATGCCAAATGATTGGTGAAGGGTTAAGGGAGCACTTTATTTTGTCCAAGATCAACCAAGAATGTTGTGTCACCTTTGTCACCTTTTTACAAATTTCTATTCCATCAAAATTCCTCTTTTAAAATTGCAAATTAAAAAAATTATTCTCCCCATAACCTATTTTTTTTTGTCTCTATGAAGTTCAGAAATCTTTTCAGCCCTGGTTCAAGAAAATGTTCATTAGGATTTGCCAGAAATATTAAGCAAATAGTTTATTCCTGATCAAATAATCAAACTTTGCATTTTTTCTTTTTGCTCTTCACAATCTTGATCTTCCAATGGTATTGCAAGATTTGATATTTCAATCTCTGGCATTCAAAAGGAGCCTTCAATGTTTTTGCCGGTCTGCTTTCTACATCCCATAAAGAGGTATCATTCAGGATTTCCTGTTGTAGCTGTTTCATCTCCAGATCTTTTCCTTGATTTATCCTTTGTATTTCCATTTTGGTAATCTTAATTTAGTTGACTTCCATTATTCAAACTTTTTATGTGAGGTAAGAGGGTTTTTTTAGCTTTTTCTCATCATATAGCAATTTTTCCACTGAACTTTCTATCCTTTCTGAGATATTAATACCTTAGTCCAGTTTTTTTTTTAAATATTTAAGATAAGAATAAGTTAAAGCCAGCTTAGCCTTTTTAACTCTTTTCTGCCTTGTTCTATAGTTCCATCTAGGATCCATTTGCAGCTTTCATCATTCCTCTGTTAGTATGGACTAGGTTCCATTTCAATAATTTCCAATGTGTATATTATTATATACTTGTTTTTAAAACATTACAATAAAAGTAACCAATATTCCAAATATCTCTGGTCTTCCAGTTGGCTGAGCCTAATCTGGCCTTCTGGTGTGAGTCATGGGTAATTAAAGATGTGAAGACAGTGACTGCTTTGAAAAAGAGAGGTCAGCGAGTAGACTATTCCTTCAAAGCTCTCTGGAGGAGAAAACAAGAGATCACCCAACAATGCTTTGAATGGCACCATAAAACAGGTCTCCCATGGGTTTGAGTCCCAAGAGCTGGTAGAGATGACATCTTTGTTCTCAATAGGGGCAGAGCTTCTAATAGGAACTGATACTTACTAATCATGTTCAATATTGAGTTTAACCACTTTATGAATATTCAAGATTTTCAAACAGTGAGGATAATTTGAAACTTTGTGAGTTTCGCCTTCTTTTTTGGATTTAAGACATTTTAAACAGAGAATTAAGAATTTAAAATCATGTACAATATGCAATTGACAAAAAAACCCAAAAAAAGAATTTTGATTTATAATATGTTAAATCCAAATTCAAAGCTCCACAGTTATTTTCACATTTAATCTTCTATATGCTATTGGGACAAATCATATATTGTCATAACTTAATTCCCAGAATTATTACACAAAAAAATAAAAGCAGCTTTTATTTTTTATTGTGAATATTTCTATTAACACAGTTCTATGAGATGTGCATTTGAAGAAAGAGTAGGGGGGGAATTCTCAGCAGCACATCAGCTGATAACAAATAATCAGAGTTGGAAGGGACCTGATAGGTCATCTAGTCCAACCCCCCCACCCAAGAGGGAGACCCTACACTATTTCTGACAAATGGCAGTCCAATTTCTTCTTGAAAGTCTCAAGTGATGCCTGGGAAGGAGGCAGCACATTCCAGAGAGAAGCCTAAATTAAGAGACTGTGAAGTCCTGAGTTGGATGTGGGAGGGATGAAGAAGTTCAAAGTAGCCACACCTTAGAATCTCTCAGGGTGTATCTGTTAAATTAAAGGTTATAGCTTCTAAGTTTTTAGAGTTCTACATTGTGATACATTGAAGATTTTTTAAATATTTCATACATACAAATAAATGAATAGTTTGTATCACCAGAATAAATTAATACTTCTATCTCTGACAAGATATAACAGGCTGTACTTGGCTTTTAATTTTAGAAATACAATGTACAGAGTTCAACAAGATTCTTCTTTTTGGCTACCAAAACAGAATACAACTATTTTGTCCAAATATTATCCAATCTGTTTTAATGTCTCTAGTTTCATGCAGGTTGCTCTGATACAGAAAACTGTATGAAAAAAGGCAGATTAGCAAGAGTATTAGTTGGATTCAGAGTTCATGGTTTTTTTTCTATATTAGTCTGCTGAGTTCAATAGTTTGTTGTTCATTTGTACAGCCTTACTTCTCAGTTGATCAGACTGTGATTAAAGCATTAGTGGTTCATTCTTATATAAGTGTACCAACCATCCTCAGTTGCTCCACTTATATAACAACGAAAGAGGTAATGCAGAATTAATTTAAAGCACCTTATTCAGCAGAGAAAATTGCCAAAGGTATAGTATTATATTACTGAATGTGTTTAGAATTCTGGTATCTATGCCACGGGAGGCTTGCCCTCTGCTGTAGAAGTAAAAAATCTTTTATATATAAACGGAACAAGATCGGCAAACACCATCCAGCAATTCCAGGAGACTATATTTTAAAAGTTTTATTTTAGCAATGTAAGCATTTCACCATAATTCAGAATGTACATTCCAAGCAGTTCTCCTTGTCATTGGCCAAATAACAGAAGAATCTTGGGAAGCAGTTTTTTAGATGAACCTTGATGAGAAGGAAGATGGGCCTTTGAACCTCTTCCTCCTTCACCCCAGATCTCTCTTAAGGCCCGGTCCCACTGGCCGACAGATGCAAAATATATGCGTAAAGGCCAGAGCGGGCGAGCAAAATTTCGGGGGTGGCTCCATCTGTTGTCATCCGCTCCAAAAAGTAGCTAAAATTTGCATAAACAGAACGGAACAGAATGGAAAAGAACAGACGTAGGTAGTATGTAGCGGGGATGTTAAACGGATGTTCATAGGAAGCCTAGCGGATGAAAGTGGACAATGGACAGCGGATGACACCTCTGCAAGGGGTGCGGGGAGAAAATTTCAAAGCGGTACGCATAGCAGCAGAAGGGGCGGGATTCATAGCAGAAGGGGCGGATTCCATAGCAGAAGGGGCGGCATGCATCACGGACACCTATTATAGGAAAACCAAAGGGATGTCGCGCGGATTGTATATCGGATGCAAAGCATTCAACTGAGCATGCAGGGGAGTATGAAATTGTGTCAGCTCCGCGAGAGTATAAAAGGATGCCAGCATGCATGCAGCATGCATGCACTCAGCATGAACAGGGAAAAGACGTGCTGCCAGATACATCATGCAGGAACACCATGGTTCAATCACAAGTCAGCGCAAAGAAGAGGTAAGACCCAATGCTTACTTGTTCAAGCGCCTGGCGCCAAGTTGAAGAAGGCCAGAATCAGCATCCCACCCCCTGGCAACTGACTCTGAAGCTGCTGGTATCTAGCTCGCTTGCATGCGACCAGCCCCAAGGCCCTCAAAAGCCCTACTGCTTGAAGGCCCTTGACTGCTCAAAGCCCCTGAAGGCCCTGCTGACAGACCCTGCAGTGCGGTAGGAAGCAGGCAAGGAAGGCAGAAGGGGGAGAGAGAAAACAGTACACCGTTTCCAAGGGCCATGAGGATTGAAGGTGCGGAATGGCTGAGAAGAGAGAACGTACAGAAAGTACTCCTAGGATGGTGGAAGCACATGCCACACCTGGTATGGGCAAGCTACACCTCAAGAAAATCCGGGCAGGCGCTGTCAAGCTCACTGACCGGAGATGGTACATCATGGCCAAAGTGCAGTTTCCTGGGAGGCGGTGAGTCCGCCAACCCCTCTCCCTCAGACAGCCCACCAGACAGCCAGTCCTCTTGCCAGCAAGAGCCAGCTACCCTGTCCCAGGCAGGTGTCTTCAGAGGGCCCCACGCAGAGACCCCTCCGACAGCTTGCACTCCCCATGCCGGCAGACTGGAGGATTTCCTGTGGAGGATGACGCCTTGCTGTCACAAATGGAGGAAGAAAGAAGCAGCCACAGAGGCCCAGCCCACCCCCACCCCCAGCTCAGAGGATGCAGGCAGAGAGGCAGGACTGGAAGAACCAGGACCACAGTGTTTGCTGTTGGAGATCAGGGAACACAATGAAGACCAGCCAACAGAACGTCTCTCTCAGCTCATCCACTTGGACATCCTTGGGCTGGAAAAAAAAAAAAAAACCCACCCCTTTTTTTTCAAAATCCCAAAAAAAAACCTTACGTGCAGCCAGGACCCTGAGCGGACCTGCCCGAGGCCAGTACCAGGTGATGAAGAAGAAAAATCACACATTTCTGCACAACCCTCCACCCCCAGCTGAACTTCTCTACCCAGTCCAAAGGGTCTGCTTCTCCACCCACGCGATATCACAGCCCTTCCACGGCTTTCAAAACAGCCCCTTCACTACAGACGACTCACCTAACAATCGGTTGACGACTACAGCACAAGCCAGAAAACTTCCCAGTTTATCCAGGCCAGGTTCAATCCGGACGCCACAGATGCCACTCCTCACCCAGCTGCAGGGACCAGACAACCCACTACAACTCCTCCTTCTCCACCCCACAGCAAGCCCCGTCAATGGACAATCTGTCCATCCAGTATTGCGGCCTGACATTTCAAGTCCTTGATGAAGCGCCTCTCAACCTCACGGGACTGAGTCAGCTCTCGGCATAGCTTCCTAAAAACACCATCCCTGTTTACCCTTCGGGGCCAAGCACCCCAGTGGTGCCTCAGAACCAGCACTCAAGCCACAGCCACCTCGCACAGCCCTGCCCGGCTTAAAGCTGAAGAACATGGACATGGACTCAGAGTGGACTGAGAATAGTGTCAGAGATCTGAGTTGTTTACTTGTTCAGTTTATTCTTTGCTTAAGACAACTTAATACAGCTTTACTTGAAGTTAAATTTGTTATTTAATAAAGTCACATATAAGTTTACCTAAAGGAAAAGTTAAATAAAGTTTAATCTTGCTTAAGGACACTTAGTTTACTTGCGTTCATTTTTTTTTACTTAATAAAGTGGTGCATGCTTGTGGATAGATAAGGATAGTTATGGGATAGATAAACCTCCAGTGCAGCATAAGTGCGGAACTACTGTAATGGTCCACCATCCCAGCCTGGCCACACATGTTATTATCACTTATCAATGCCACACTTTATTATCCATAAACAATTTATTCATTTGTCAACACATTTTAAAAATAAAAAACAAAGCTCTTTATTAAATGCCCTTATTCATTTGTAGGAACCACCTCCAACATACATGCACAATCTCATCAGTGTTATAGACAGCTTCAAAGGGAAAGCATACCATTAATCATCTATCATCCTTGTCTTGCCATTCCACTGCTCCAGCTGGGGGTTGCAACCCAAGTGTCTCAGTAGCCTTGCTTCCCTTCACATGAAGCTCTGATTGGGCCTGTACAATTCCACAGTGTCTTATCAGGTTACGTCCTTGCCTCCATCTTACCAGTTCCATGTCCCCATTCCCTTATTTAGGTCGACAAGTCTGTTCTGCAACACGCGGTAGCGGGTGTTGCTTGAGATTGTGCAGGCATGCAGGCAAGCTTCCACGAATGCTCCTCACAGTCTCTGGGTGATGCTGCATGCGGTTGGTGAGAAAGTATCTGGAACCTGTTGGCCAGGAATGCCAAAGGCGTTCTCCGCCAACCCGTCTTGCCTGGACAAGCCTGTAGTTGAACATCCTCTCTTCTACGCGGTGAGGTTATCAATTGAACTGTACGCTTCATGAGGTAGGTTCTGAGGGAGAATTGCATCATCACCGACAATGAGTAGGGGCACATCTATGTGTCATTGGGTAGGGGGTCTCGACCTGGAAAACCCAATGATGAGGTTGCGTTCCAGCCCATCCTTGAGGTCACTTGCGTTATACCTGCCATCTGAAAGCTGAAACCCGTTGCCTGAAGCATCGATGTACACTGAACTTGTACTCAGCATCAAAACCATGCAAAAGAGGATGATACTGAAGAAGCCCTTCTATCTGCTAAAATAAAGTGGACCCTGAGTTGGTTGGAGCTTTTGCAGGCCACGTGCTTCGCATCTATGGCCTTCAACCAGTGTGTGGGGAAAGTTCCACCTACTGTAACCCACTCTTCTGCCAAGTTTTCTCCAGCCGTGTTCAGTGGGTGGGGCACTTTGAGGAAGCTCCTCCACGATATTCTTCTTTGATGGCCTGTAAACCACTTCTCTGACCACTTTGCTGATGCTGTTGTTGGCACCCTCTATGCATGCTGAGCAACTTTTCTGTATGTGGCGTATCCAGAGGCAGTGGCACAGAGTCAGTGGCCACCTTCAATCCAGGGATCCAGGTTCGGGACGGATGTTGGTGCTAGGCTTGGAACCTGGGTCTCAAGACGCTCTACCAATTTGTCAAAACATAGCTGGTGGCATCCTCATGAAGTGATGGAATGCACAAGGGGTCTTCATTCCTCAGCTCCACATCAAAAACTGGTCATACAGTCCGAAACTCCATTCTTCTCACGAATGCCAATAAACTCAGACCCACACAGCCTTATGGACGTCTCCTTCTTCTCCTTCTGTATAAAAAACTTGAAACAGTTCTGAAGAGGTTTTTGGTTCTGGTTGAGGTCAATGCAGCGCAAGCTATCATACGGACTGTGTCATCATCCCATTGTGGCAGAACAAAGTCTGATGAATGTATGAAGAGTAAGGGGCCAAGCTGAAGAGGTCTGTACACCACGGCTGCTGGACTCATCCTGCAGATCCAGTATGATTTTCTCCCCTTTTTATAGAAAATATCGTTGTCGCTAGGCTGTCCTTCTACCATACTCTAGACATACTCCAGACATCCTAAATATTGAGATAACATCCCAGATACAAAATGTTTTGTCCATTCTTGAATACTTTATATACGAGACTGCATACGCTTACATCCTTTCTATTTCCTGCTTACTAATGCTGTGTAAGACGTGGCCGTGTACCTTTCGTCCTCCCTCTTTCCGTTTTCAGCTGCAGCGCGGATGTGAGTTGAGGGGATGGCCAGAGGATGCAGAGGACGTTGTATGGATGATAACGGAACATAAAACATTTGTTTGCCCGTATATGTCGCGGATTGTACATCGTACGCGGTGGGGCGCTGGAAAGTTTATCCGTTCACCAAAAAAGTTCTTGTCAGCTCAAAAACTTTCTTGCGGCGGAAATAAAATCACAGTGGACGGATGCTCGCACGGATAGAGCGTATGAAAACACGTAATGCAGTGAGTAACACAACGGATGCATAGCATTTTCCAACAGAATGGCAAGCTTTTTTTTTAACGTTTTACATGCCTTCTTTGCAATCCGTAAGTGCAGTGGCAGACCCGGGTCTTTATTGGCAGTGTTAACTTAATCTTCATCTTCATTTGATATAGGTTAGTAAAGGAGATGCCTTGAAGAAAATTACTTAATGGCGGCCATTAAAAAGCACGACTTAGCCCAAAGTAAACTTAGCCCAGAAAAACGCTGAACTAAATTTAGCTCAGGAAAGGTGAGAAAAAAAAAAGTTGCTTTGATTCTTTTTGGATATATTAAGAAGGCTAAAACAAAAACATTCTGGCGCTATTCAAGAAGCCTGTCATTTTTATCAATAAATTCTAAATTTTACTGTGTCTTGTAGTTTGTTTGCTTCCTGACTGGGTCTTACCCCCCAAAGGGCTCTATTGATGGTTATTTTAATGTCATAATACATTTAATTCAAAAGCAATTCAGACAGATAATTCATTTTGTCCTTTCCATGAAATAAGGTATTACAATGAATATTATATAATAAATAAATATCCTCAAAAAATTCTCCATCTCTCATATCTTGTATTGCGGATTTTTATCTCTTACATAGCCTGCCCCTGCCCACATGAATTTCTTTCAAATTCCATCTCCAGGAACAACTTACTAACCCTTTATTATTGTCTATTAATTATCTGTAATATCTATCAATTCATATTTGTCTATAAGATGAAGAACACTCAATAATGATGAAAATATGTTTGTTCAAAGTTAAATGAGTACAGAAAGAAATCATCCAAAAATTACAGATTGCTTTAACAAGGGTATCTTATTGTAATAACTAATCCGCATATCATGTAATGTTTGAAGATTTATATGCAGTTTCTAAAGACTATTTGCTGCATCAGGCAATAAAAGAATGTGAACTTTGAAGGACCTTCTGGTACTGAAACTGTAGTCTTTGCTTGATTTGTTATAGAAGCTCAGGAAAAACCTTAGACATACATGTGCTGAAGCAAAAAAGACAAGTGAAGCTTCTAGCTATAGGCTTTATAATTGCATTTTTAATATTCTCTGACAAGGTTGAGAAATTTAGAGTTATAGAATTCAAGAATTGGTTAAAGATCAGAAAATCTCAATTATGGCCTCAGAACTATTTGTCCACATGCAATACATGCTTTAAATTCTGTTAAGGTATCACAGAAATATCCAAGCAACTGTGAGTCAGCAGTTCCATGGACCAATTATAACTTTGACTCATTATGCTAAAACAAGACTCGATGGCCTCTAAATCTTTGAATTTCTGAAAACACTGTGTACTGAAAGAAACAATTTATCATGGAAATCATAATTATTTCTGTAAATATGAATACAATTATTGTACTGTATATTATTGCTTATTCTCTTACATCCTTCTGAATATACTAAATTAAAAGTAATATAGTTAATAATACCATTTCCTGCAAAAATTTACGAGCAATTAGTCCCCTGAAAGCTATGTTCATATATATTTGTTGCCAAGGAGCTTTAAGAATTCTGTTGTTTTTGTTAATGAGTAAAAAACCTTATATGCATCTGAAATGAACGGTAGCATGTAATTTTAATAAAAAATAAAGCAAATACCAATTTTTTAGGTTTTTGTTTGTCAGCTGACCACATTTCCTGAAATAATCTAATTTTCTAAACATTATTTGTATTACGTGAACTAGTGAAAAGAATGGAAAAACAGAAGCATTGCCATATAATACTAATAAAGACATAGATTTTAATCTCTTATATCCTTCTTTTTCTTCTAGGTGAACGGGAAAATAGCCATCTTGAAAGTTGATAGAAACTCCCCCATGTTTTAAAGCTGCACGACGTATATGAAAATAAAAAATATTTGTACGGTATTAATTCATTGATATTTAATTATTATGAAAACCAAAAAAATCCCTATATGTACCAACTCAACACACCATGAACTTTTGGTGCTGGACTTATAAAAAATAATTAAAAGTAATAAAATCACTACATTGGAGTGGGAGGCATTGAACATCTTAAGTGTGTCTGAATAGACAATCAAATCAACAAAAACAGACTTAGTTGAATGACTCTTTCAAATTCTATTCTGTATACCCAATGAAATGTAATAACAGGTTGAAACTTTTCAAATCTGTCAATTTCCACAATTGATTAACTATTAATAGGAATTCTTATTTTTCCTTACATTCTCTAAAGCAGAATTCCCTGTTTTGGTTGCTTTTCAGAATGAAACTGTTAAAATATGTCTTATGAGGACATCAAGCTCGGAAAAATCTTGCACTGGAATTTGAAAGGAAGGTATATTTCTCAAAAGCTAAAAGAAGGATTATTATAATCAGAAGTTGTTTAAGATTTAATGGACCTTTTTTGTTCTTTTCCCTCACAATAGTTGAAAACTGTTTTGTTTATTTATTTATACTGACACTTTATTTTAACTGACCTTCATTGGGGCTAATGAAGTATAACCATTTGTCATTTTCTAAAGGGGAATTTGAATTACAGGGTTTATCCCAGGTTTACCAAAAGAATATTGTAACTATTGCCAGAATATATAAAATAGATATAAAGAATTTTATGTTTTATAACCCATGTTTTACAATTTATAAAAGTGAAATGGGAAAATAAAATTCTAATTTAAAGATAAGACAAATAAAAGAAATTAAAAGAACTTAATTCTTTAAATTAATTCAATTATGAAGCAAATTAAAATGTTTAAAAATATAAAAACAAGCTTGAACTAAGTGTCAACTTATCTGGCAGCAGATGAAGTAAGCTTGAAAGGAATATCTGCCTTGCATTTCTCATCATATATATTAATATATATGTATATATATATATAATATATATAGTATATTATATATATATCAATATATATATAATGTGTGTGTGACTGTGTGTGTGCTTGGGGTGTGTCTTTTAAGCTTTCCGCGGGTACTTACATGTGTGCTGTTCAAGCCTCTTTGGGTATACAATGACGTCGGGATAATGAACCCCGGAAAAAGAAGCTGACAGCATATGTGTACTATATATGCAAGAGGCCTGATGCATGCAGATGAGAGATTCTCGCTCTGAAAACGTTGCGACAACTTTAACAGCCACTTACAATGACGTGGGATAATACCGAAGGAAGCTGAACAGCACACATGTACAGTTACCCGCGAAAGCTTAAAAAAAATGTGTGTTGTGTGTGTGTGTGTGTGTGTGTGGTGTGTGTGTTAATATAGATTATAGATAGATGATATTAGATAAGAGAATATAGAGATATAGAGATATAGATATATAAGATAATTAGATATAGATAAGCTGAAGCTCACCAGGCCAGAATATTCAAAAAGCGCTTCAAAGAGATTCTAAAGAGGAAAATATAGTTTATTCAAAATGCCTAGTGGCATGACATACGTTATAATGTCTTATGTTCCCCGGCCATAGATACATTGCAGTAGAGTTATTTTAACCAATAGAATTTTAACATATTCCCTGCAGTCATTCCCAGTACAAGTAGTTTAACAGCAATATTCTGAACTCATTGAAAATTTCTGAATCTTTTTTCAAAAATCCGTTCCTTCCATACAAGTGAAGGTCATAGTATCCAGAGGATTAAAGTTAAGGCAAGGCCAGCATTGGACTGCTGCCTACAGTAATTATTTCCAGAAAGAGATATCGCTTGGTGCAACCAGCTTTAAGAAATGAGATTTCTACCCAACAACCACTAAAGAGATTGGAAGTTCAAGATTGATTTCTTCTTACCTGACCATGATGGCTGATTGTTGAATGTTTTAAGATTTATTAATATTGCATCATGCTTTATAGGTCTTATAGAAGAGCATTTTTTGTAATGCATTATTATATTTTGTGTTTATTACTTACCTTATTTATTTAACTGCATTGGCAGACCTTCTCTGGAAGTAGATAAATGTTAGTGAGTATATCCAAACTAAATGAACTGAGTTCTTCAAGAGGAATGGGATTGCTATCACAAAGTATGTTCCCATTCTCATCCTGCCCTTCAAAAGAGGCAGCATCACTGATTTCTTTGCTGGAGCTTTAATAACTTTCTCTTAGAAAATCTGATTTACCAGACATCATCATCTCATTAAATTTGGAACTATACACAATTTTATTGTATGCAAAATACAAAAAAATGTTAAACGTCTGAACATTAATGACAAGACAAAGAAAAGTGAATAAATTCAAATGTCGCCTAACCTGGCCTGTAAGGTCAGCCTTTTCAAATATCACGTCTCTTTGGAAAACTGAGATTTGCCTAAAACCAAGGGGAGAATGATAGAATGAAAGTAATGATCACATATAAACCATAACAAACTAAAACAACAAAATTGTATTATCAAAAGAAAGAAATTTATGATCCATAAATTCAAAGAATTAGCTGGTCTAGAAGGCTGACGAGCAGTTCATTTTTTCTCTCTTTCTCGAAAATACCTTTTCCAACAGATTGAAACTGCAGTTATCAGAAAAAAAATAATTCTTTATTGATTTATTTTATAAAATTTATAGGCTGCCATCTTACCTCAAGGTTAAATTCGCGAAAAAAAAACAGGAAAAAATATTCTCAAACTTTTTTGTGAGAAAACGTGAACTTATCGTCGTCTGTTCCAGGATTATTTTAAAGGATGCTATTAGCAGTATACAAAAGCTATTATAGGTTATCTTCTCTTAATGATCCCATAATCCCTTAGTGGGGTGGAGGTCTGGGCAAAACTGAATGGAGCTAAGTGTTTACTGGCCAGATGCCCTTCCTGTGCCAATACAGAGTTTTGTCAGCAGATATAGTTCTCATTGCTGCCCAGGAGGGAAAATATGTGCCTCTAACCCAGACTCCTGATTGTGAGGAGAGACCCTCCAACCTGTAAAAAACTAAAAAAATCTACAATCTGGCAGATGAGTAACTGAACTTCTAGAGAAGAAACCAGGTTAAAGATCGTCACCCAGTAAAAAAAGTGTTAATGTCAGAATTTATATTATTATACCCTGATGATTGGCAGATGAATGGTGCTTACGACCATTCGCCCTCACCATATTCAAACCCAAACCCATCCCATAAGATGCAAAAGCACAACACCATCCAGAAACCAGACCATGGCTGCATCACAGGCTGCCACACAGCCCCGACCCCCCAAACCAAGCAAACGGACACATGCCATTAAACACATAAGCCAGCGCCTCAAACTCGCAACCAAACCAAAACCCGAAAATGTCACATCACACCACTCGCTCAGGATATCACATCACAGACTCAGGCGAGGGCCTACACCACAAAACCTCAGGAAGGTTGCAGCAAACAAACCAACGACCAGGAGATTACAGTAACAAGACCAGGATGCACACAACAATAGAACCTCAGAAGGTCAGTCACACAGTCCATTACCCAGGTCGTTACAAACACAGGAGGCTGATAGACATACAAGCCAAATACCTCAGCCACACATGTTCTTACGAAAAAGCCAGCCAATCTGCAAAATATCCAACTCACACCAATCAAGAAATGACAACGCAGCCAACCTCTTCACCAGTATATATAGGGAGACGGCAGCTCCGATCATGCTTTGCTCACACAAGCACGAAGCCGAAAGCACCAGCCTGAAGATGGTGAGTGGGACCTCGTCGAAACGTTGCCAAGATGCTCTCAATCTTACACGGGAAAAGACGCAAACATGCCAAGACCTGCATACTTGTACCCGTGAAAATCTACGAATATAATATATCGAAGAAATACACACACACACACATGCAAATAGGAAAGAGTGCTAGTCACAGGAAATAGAATTTTTTCTTTTAACATTTGTACTGTGCATTTCCTAATACTTAATACTGCATTAAATGCACAACATTAGGCATGTCTGCTTTGAATTAGAGTCAGTTGGGTTAAGGCACCAGGCTCAAAACGAGGAGACTCAGAATTTCAGTCTTGTCCTAGTCATGAAGCTAGCTGGGTGTCCTTGGGCCAGTCATTCTTTCTCAGTCCTAGGAAGGAATCAGTGGTAAGCCACATCTGAAACCTTGCTAAGAAGACTATAAGGATTACCCTAGGCAGCTGCCAGGATCTGAAACTGACTTGTAGCTCCTCCCACTCAAAAAATGCACTAAAATACATGTCTGATGTTCTGTATTTGATCCCTTGCTAACTTGCATGGTTTCCAGGCTCTACCCACTTTCTTACTGAAAGTTATCAAATATTACAGGAAGGGTTTTTCTCCTATCTTCATTTCCTAATGGATTTTTTTTAATAGAAAGAAAAATAAGAGCAAAAGCACTAGGAAAAAGCCATTTTAAAACAGAAGAAACTTTACCGACTTTGTAAAGTTCTATGAATAAAGCAAGTTATTTGCATCATAAAAGTCTTGATCTGGAATCTAATTAGTATGATTGCGCAAGGCATTGGAAAGAGGCCCTTTGTAAGAGACAAGACCTTTCTTAAAAGAAAGTATCTATCTCTATCGAAATTTGGTGCAACTACTTTGAAGACTTTCTCTGGCTGTCTGCACAAACATATATACAGTATGAACAAATAGCATGTTGTTCTTTGGGGGAACACCAGCAAAATAAAGTGGAGGTACAACCACCCAAAAAGGTTCTGAAGCTGCCTTAGAACCTTCCATTAGACCAGGGGTCTGCAACCTTAAATACTCAAAAAGCCAATTGGACCCATTCTCCATAGAAAAGAAAACACCGGGAGCCAATAATTTCACAACTGGTGTGACTAGGTGGGTATGGCCAACTAAAAGTCACTCACTCCCACCCAGTCACCTCCCTCTCTGGAAAATGGAGCAAGTCTCCATTCCCCACCTTCACCTCAGGCCAGGCGAGGAGTGACAAGGAGGGGAGGGGCTAGCCAGTGGTAGGATCAGCTGACAGGGAACCACAGTAGAGGGCCAAAAGAGCCACATGTGGCTCCAGAGCCAGGTTGCAGACCCCTGCATTAGACAGAGCTGCTTTACTGCTTTGGATTGACCTGTTTCACTCACACCAATATGTTTTTCAACATGTCTTTTTCAAAAGCGAAATAATTAGCCATACAATCATATTGATCCTATAAAGCAGATTATACTGTATCATAGCAACTGAGCCCAGATTGGAATCAAAATTCCTCATATAATACAACAGCAACAGAGCCATCCTGGCAATGTTAGATAGTGCTTCTAAATAATTGGGCTTTACTTTACAAAAGATAGATGCCACAATAAATGCTTAATATCAAGGTACTTCTGTACTTTCTTATGTTTTTTTTCTCCCCCAGAATCACAAAACACACTAGATTGACACAGTGTCAATCAGTGCCATTTGGGGATTTATTATCATATGTGACATTTGTTCCCCACTGATTAGATTTAAGTGATAGGAGACTTTCTCCATACTGATTTGGTCCTTGCTGCTCAGAATATCTTTTCATCCCCAACAGAAATCATAGCAAGAAGTGGGGGGGATGGACCCAAAGTTCATAAATAATCAAATTGTGTTTGAAAAATGCATTGTGGTCAAACTATCAATCACTTTTGAAAATATTAGACCTGATAGCACTGCATACTAGTTGTGTAAATCTAAGGATTTGGGGTGCTGAAATTTCAGTTTATCTCTTTGTAAGATAGAGTAATAAAATGCTTCTCAGACAGCTATATTCCAGAACCTTAAGATGAAGGATATTTATTGTCAAAGTATAAAAATATTGCAATTTGATTGATGGTGATCATTTAAAGAAAATTATACCGATGTTATACTAAAGGCCATTGCTTGCTATTAAAAAAAGCTGATAGGATTGGTAAAGTGGAAACATAATAAATGAATTAATGACTTTTGGATAATACAGTAATAGAGTATGACTGTGGAGGGGTGAAAAAGCTCTGTGTCTGTAATTTCATACCTTGTAAAGTTCAGGTTTAAGAGGGGGATGCTGATGTTGCCAGCAAATACAACACAGCACAATCTTCTCCCCTTTACAAATTAGTCTCAGGTTAGTCGATCAGCATTCCATCAAACATGTCTTAATTGCAGTGCTCATGGCCTGGTTTCTTAGGCATATTATGAATTAAGATTGATATTTTGGATGCCAAAGACACTGTTGTAGCAAGGGGAGTGTTTCTTCGATAAATGTTAATTTCACAAATCATGTTTGACTTTGGGATTATTATTTAATTTGTGACAAAGGAGCTTTGGTTGAGTAGATTCCTAATGTAGTCATGAATCAAATCATTTTTTCCACAGTTAATTTAAGAACGAAAATGCATCTGGATGAATAAAAAATATTGCTGCCTAGCTTAGCCAAAGTAATATCATTACACTTTTCTTTCCATTTCTTTCCAACATTTCTGGAGAATAAATTTATTAATAGGAGATGTAAGCATTCAGTGGAATCCAGTTCTTAGGTTTGCTGACTCAGACTGCAAAGGCAGAAATCTCAAGTTAAATGCTTTTTCCAATTAACTCTCTTTGCATAGAAAACAAATGGACTGGGGAAAAGAGCTCTACTACTTTTTCCTTCTATAATGTGTCAGTTCTACCTGCTTTAAAAAAATCTATGATGTCCAGGAAAAAGAAAAACAGTATATAATTCTGATGCATGCATTTCTAAGAACAGTGTTCCATCATGCAGACCTAATGCATTAAATTGAATAGCTGCCAAATAATGGCTGCATTCATAACACTAATAACCATGGCTTATTAACAAACCACAATGGTTTCATTTGTATAACCCATAATGGGTTAGACTGAACTATATTAAGGATTAGAGCAATACATAAACCCTGAAGGTACACTAAATTCATTGGCAGAACCACATCAAAAGCTAGCTGCTTTGTGTAGGAATGCCATGTAAATGAAAACAGTGGCTTCATTAGTATGTTATGGAACTATCTATATAAAATAAAAAGATATTAATTCTATTTTTTAAAAAGACTTAAGTGCCAATAGAAGAGAATATTTGCAGCTCATGGTTGAACTGTTGGGTCATTGGTTCTCTCTGAGCTTGGTTGTCACTAGCATTGATAAAGTTACCTAGTTTGGATAATGAAACATCTTCAAGAAAACAACCAATCTCAGAGAGCATCAAGCATCATTTCAACCCTGAGCCCTGCAAAAAAACAACAACCAAGAAAGGAGAATATTTGTGGCTCAGGATTGAAATGATAATTCCTTGGTGCTCTCTAAGATTGGTTGTTTTCTTGAAGATGCTTCATTATCCATTAGTGATGATGTTGCCTAATTTTATAATGTTGTGCAAGAAAACAGTCAAGTTCAGAGAAGACCAAGGACCCCCACAAATACCTAAGTATAAGAAAACAAGCATTGAGTTCTCACACAGAAGCACATTGTAACTGCTACTGAAAAACAGTTTTATTTGGTAAGGATCTTCCTTTTACTAGTACTGCTTCTACTTGAGAAGAGATTAGACAATCATTTGTCTGAAATGGTAATTCCTGCCTGATCTGGGGGTTGGACTAGAAGATTTCCAAGGTGTTCTGACTCAAGCCTTGTTCAAATCAAATCAAACAAACAAAGTATGTATAAAAGCAAACCTAATTAATGGGCCTCTGTGAATTCTGTTCATTCACAGCCAAGAGTCATTCAAAACTAATTGTCCCAGATAAGAGCAAGCCCTTTCAAAGTTGCGAAAGGCTGCCAATAACAAAAGACTAATTGCAGATAAATATCCAAAGTCAGAAGTTTCAAAAAACAAATCAAAGTAAGCAGGGCTTCAATGAGGACTCTTGAGTAGAAAGAACTTCTTTGCTTCCTGCAAAGAAGCCAACCCCGAAGGCTGGCTTTTATCCCTTATGGGAGGGCCCATCACCTTCCAGCCTTACTCCTGAGTCACCCATGCTGCTTCAACTGCTTTTTCCTTTGAGCAGCCCTGTGTGCATGTTCACTGAGGACAGGCTCCCTGGGTCCCTCTTCGTAACTGCTGCCAGATTTCACAACCTCCGAAGGTAGCACCCTACTCTCTGATAATCCTGGCCCCATCCCTGCATCATACGCAGGCCCCTCATCCGAGTCCTTGCTGTCAGAGACTTCAGCCATCCTCACCTGCTGCCAGCAAACCACAACACAAGGTCCTTTTCAGTTCTGTTATTCTGTTATATCAATCTTTGAAATAATTGTACTAAGTATCCCCCTGCAAGAATGAATAAAGAAATGTTGTGCATAATTGTTCTAAAGTAAACTTATAGAGGTGATCAGTCAAGCATACTCATTTCTGCATGAATAAAATTATGATATGACACAGGATACTCTTCTTCTGTGGAAGGAACTTTTTGTCTTGGCACCTAGGCTAATTTCATATATAGATGCTTCCCAGGTGTTTTAATTATTTCAGTCAATGGAAAAGTTTGCAGTGATTCATGAGACTTAAGCTTGTATCACTGTAGTCTCACTTGAATTACACTGATGGAAATATAGGATGTTGTCCCATGTATGCTGCTTAATGAAGGACCAGCCCATTTCCCTCAGTTCTTCAATTGCCATAGTGGTGGTATCTCAACATATCTCTTTAGCAGGATTTTTATGCTCTCTCTCTTTTATTATTATATCTTCTTTTTCTTCCAATTTTATTTCTCCCTCTCAACTATTTGTTTGTATTTCTCCTTTTGCTTTTGCCTGTGGGTATTTTCTGGCTTCACACCTTGTGTGAAATGTAGCAATAAGCTTCCTCTTAAAAATGAAACCACTGGATTATATGGTGTGCTGGAAGAGGAACATGTTGCATAATTCTGTCTTCAAGATCAATCTTCACTTTACAACCAAAGCTTAGTTATATTTTAAATACATTGTTTGAATAAATGCTCAAAACTACAGGTACCATCAAGCCTGCCATTCTGCTGCAATGGCCATACGCTTTAAGAAAGAGAGGGACAGATTCTTTCAGAGAAGATTTCAGCAGCTATTTTGTCAAAATGTTATCATGATATCAGAATCTTAACTTGGGCTTGATTTCTGCATATCACACCTGGTTGACTTCTAAATGGACAGAGTAAACTGAAAAACCAATGAAATATTATTCTGGGTCTTAGTAGGCTCAAAGGGAGGGAGGGAGGGAGACAAAACACAGATCGGGTCATTCTAATTCAATTTTGGAACATTATAGCTTGCAATTCCACTTCTCATGGTGGAAACAATTCAGGATATCTCCCAGCTTGTATTGCATCACCATCCCAGCAGTCCATCCCAGTATCTGTAACCCAGTCCTGAACTGTTGATATAAATGCTTATTCTGTCTGTAGTTCAGCTCTCTTCCCTATCTGGAATGCAAAGTCAAAACCTGTGTTTTTCAGCCTTTGCAAATTTAAGATATGTGGACTTCAACTCCCAGAATTCTCCAATCAACTTACATTGATTTCCTGTAAGGCCATAAAACAACTGTACCTTTATATTCCTTTCAGAGTATTTCACCTTCTTGAATCTGACAATTCAAATTTTTCTAGTATAATTAGTTTGCATTAATGATCCCAGTCCCTGCCCAAAAAAATATCTTTGGTCTGATCTCCATTATTAAGTAATATTTTTGATTCTGCTGCTTTTTATTTACTTACCTAAAAAATAAGAGTTTTGAGTATTACCATCTCAGCATACAAAATTTGCTAATTGCTAACTGTGAGAATAAGAATATTTTCTTCATACCTAACTTGTACAAAGCCTAAGAAAAGCAGAGCCTTTTTGTTTAGGCAGAAAAAAAAGGCTATTCCCAATGTCTAGCTAAAGGGATAATATATCTTATTTTACAAGTTGGTCAAGCACTTTTCATGTCTATGGAGCTCTTCTGCCAGGCCATTGGTGGTGTCCACTGCATTCATCAGAGAGTATTTGCTCCCAAATCCATGTAAAGCTGCAACCTTTTAGCAATAATTATTGTTTGATGTTAGAGTGCATGCTTTATATGATAGAGCAATCTTGTCTTCAACCACCTCTTAAAATCAGTTCTCCACTTCTCATATGGTTTGTTACTCTCCAATCAGAGTGAAGCAACCAAAACCACAAAGAAATAAAAAGTCCATCTGTAATTAAGATTGAGTGCTAATCTGTGAACTTATACAAGCCTTCCTTCCTCATTTCTTATGAGCTGACATGTTTGGTTTCTATTTACTGCCATGTCAGATCTCAGAATTGAGGAGAATGGATGAAAAAACTGAACGGAATTGAATGGAATGTACCGGGGTTATTTCCATCAAAAGTCAATCAGCTTTAAAAGATTTCAGTAGAGGTGTACCGCAGGTGCAGTATTCAGTGTGAACACATGGAAAATCATCTGAAAACACAATAGCAAATCATTTATCAGCTGTGGGATTGATCTGAGAATCAAAGTATTTGGAAATAAAACCCAGAGTCTGCCTCAAAACCTAAAGAAACACTTCTACTAAATGAAAATTGTGGTTCAAGCCCTCTCAACAGTAGAACAACAGCAACAAAAAATGTTCCGTAAACGAACATGCACAAATGCATTTGGACTTCTAGAAGCTCCAGATAATTGGCAAGTAACACAAAGCAAATGGGCTTCTCTGAAAGGAATGACTAATGAACAGTGGCTTGGAACATCCAGTAACAGACATCACTCTGGCCAGCTTTTAATCATTCAACAGTAGCTTGAAAATTTAAAGATTTCAACAAAAGAAAAATTGCAAACAAAAAGAAAAATGCCCAAACCTGAGTATAACTCAAATGGTTGCTTCAGATAAACAGCAGTTGGTAAAATTAAAGCAAATATGCATTTATTTTTTCTGTTGGAAGAAAGCAGTCTCTCAACCGCCCCAGTTTTTCAAATGAAGAGGTCTTGGCTCAGAACCAAATTGGGATTTAAAAATTCATGCCTGCCATAAGAATTTATATAAGCATTGAATTATTTACATGCTGTACCAATAATGAGCTTAATATCTAATAGAGATGATTTAATAAATATAACATGTCATTGGAAAAACATAATCAAATAACTGTAATATGTCGGTATGGTCTAGAGTAAGGATTCTGTAGAAAATAACTAAGCGTAATTTTTTTTCATAACAGATAAATAACAGATAATCAGAGTTGGAAGAGACCTTGTAGGTCATCTAGATCAACCCCCCACCCAAGTGGGAGACCCTACACCATTTCTGACAGATGGCTGTACAATCTCTTCTTAAAAGTCTCAAGTGATGGCGCTCCCACAACTTCCGAGGGCAAGCTGTTCCCTTGGTTAATTGTTCTCACTGTCAGAAAGTTTCTGCTTATTTCCAGGTTAAATCTCTCCTTGTTCAGCTTCCATCCATTATTCCTTGTCTAGCCTACAGGTGCTTCAGAAAATAGCTTGACCCCTTCCTCCCTATGGCAGTCCCTCAAATATTGGAAGACCACTATCATGTCTCCCCTGGTCCTTCTCTTTACTAGACTAGCCAAGCCCAG
>BHFT01047456.1:0-36328 GCA_004320025.1 Laticauda laticaudata | reverse complement strand
AGAACTACTGAGTTTGAGACACACTTCCTTATTCAATTCAATGGGCCATCCAACATGACTTTGGTTCTGCTCACATCTGTTATCTGAATACTTTTTACTTTGTCCTCTTCTCTGGACAAATCTAATTCCTGGTGCTGGCAAATGTTCATTGATTTCTGCTCTTATTATATATGCTTAATAATTGCTTACCATTTTGTCTTTTTTCTTATCCTCTGTTACTTTAACTATGTTCTAATCATTCCTGAGAAGGTGACTTTGAAAGTTCCGTCATTAGTTTGAGGCCAATATTTTTATAGCAATTACTTTAAGTACTTCTCCTGTCTTAGTCCTGGCTAACAGGAAATAGAAGGGATGCATATCCAACTCATGCCTGTCAAATAAATATCTTAATGCACATGCAAAAACATGAAGAATTACATACACTAATCTAATGGATTTTTATTTTTTGAGTTATTTATTCAGAGACAGAATTTCAATAAATGCTCATATAATGATCACAGGCTCTCAAAGCAGCAGTGCCAAACCTCTGAGAGGACATAGAAACATGATACTTCTTTCAGAAGGTGTGAAGAGACACTATAGCCTTAGCATTTTGGAATTATTATAAAATATAACTATTTAAACTTGCACTATATGCTAATATCCAGAAGCTTTTGTGCATCCTCTCCCTATCCCAATTTACAAAACTTTTACTATAAATTGTCTGGAATCTCTGCTCTGATGCTTACTTTGGTATGGTCAACTCAGATTGGACTGGAAGATCCAGACCCAGTATCTAGTGGAAGCAAAGAACTTCATGGATCAAAATCAACTGAACTAAGATTGCTGCTAAATAGTTTGCTGGTTTCTAGTTCAATTCAAATCAGCTTTTGGCTCTAGATACAATAATGGTAATATTTACAGAGTAGATCCATACCTTAAGAGTTCTGGAACTTGGAGCTACTGCTTGAGCAACAGGTGAAAGTCATGGTCAGAGAAGGTAATACAATAGATATTGCAAATCCTTTTGGAGTGCTTTGCAATCCTGATTTGTGACTTGAGAATAAGAAAACCAACATTCATTCCTAGTGTACAGCTGAAAGTAAACACACATATATTTATTTCTAGGACTTCTGGGTTAAAAGAAATGTGGAATTGAAGACAGTTGGACTAAAGTGGAGTTAAGATCACAACAGATTGAAATAATCAGATTTGAAGGATTTCTTTACTGATAAGAGATATAAGATGAAAAGATCACTTTAAGAGAATGTGATAAGTTGCTAAAATAATTTTTCCTTGTGATAAAGAGAAAAGTCATTTCTTTTTATATATTTTTCTTTTTTATTTTATTCCTATTCTTTTTCTTTTTAAAAAATTACATTATTAATTATATTAATTTATACATTATAAAAATTTATACATTATAAAAATTAATATACTTAATAATGTAAAAATTATTAAGTATATTAATTTTTATCTTTATAATTGTAATTTTAAATAAAGTTACTGTTAAAAAATAGTTACTTCTGGATATAGTGTTGTAATGCTTTATATAAATCTGATTGTGAAGGCCACTGTTACTGGTTCATTATGCAATGGCCTAATCATTGATAGAATGAAGTAGGTTCAGCTTCATTATATTTTTGCAGCACTTGTTATTAAGAGACTTGTGGGCTCAATTATAATTGCCAGCTGAACTTTTAAAGCCATACCTGACTTTATAACTCTTTATTTAGAGAATCATTTCTCTTGCTAAGATTGCCCTATTTATTCACCTCAAAAAGGTTGCTCTGTCCATTCCCCCAGTCTCTTCTCTCAGTGAGATTAACAGAAGCCCAGAGATGTACCTTCTAGGTGGTGATATCAATAAACAAGACAAAAACTTTAGAGATAGTGTGTTTGTTTGCTTTCGGTTGTGGTATTTCTCATTCTCAAGATGTATTAAAACCTATCTCATTTTATTTAATCTTTTTATAGCACTATTAAATCTTACTACTCTGTCCGAACTTACTATAGACTTTCAGTTAAGCACCTGTGTTTTCTTTATAGACAAACATTTCAGTCTTGGGAACTCATAAACAAGTATACTCACCACCCACTGCTGTCTTGCTGTTTGAGTTATATTTCAATAATAAAACAAATGGCTGCACTGAATGTTCAACTGAACATCTTGACCTTTGCCCATTTTAGAGGCTTTCTTTTCTTTCTTTTAAAATGACCTGTTAACAATAAAGTCCCAGTGAGCAGCATGTGCTTGTTTTCTCTGTTTTAGCTGTTAAATAACACTTAAGAAGTTTCCTTCTTATACACTGACCTAACTTGAACATCATTTAAAGTGATGCATGCTTTTTTCTGAAAGAAGAGATTTTTTTCCAAAATATTTTTTATGAGATATGTTGAGATATCTCATAAAAGAACATATATCAGAACAATGTTTTTTGAGAAAAGGAGTTTTAATTCATTCTTATTTTGCTAAAGAAAATGGTGAATACTCTCTTGAGACAGTGGTTTAAGTGACTTTGGAGCGGAACTGGATGAGGAGATAGGAACAATGAGAAGAAAAGGAACCTAGCAGCTTTCCATTTAGAAGTTAGGGTTGGTTGTTTTGTGTGTGTGAAGCAAGTCAAGTCACTTAGGGCTTTGCCTAAATTTTCATCAAAGTAAAATGCTTTGAATAGTCCTGTTTTTGAGCATGCTTTGCCCTCTCAGAATGTTGTAAACATGATTGGTTCTCAGGAAATGTCTGTAGAGAAAACATACTTTCTTTTGAGAGATGGCAGCAGAAATTAAATGCATTCACAACTAACAAACTCATATGGTACTTTTAAAAGGCAGGACAAATGATTAAAATTAAAGTTCTATTTATAAAAGTGTCTATACTACTGTTAGCTTATAAGAAATTATATTTTAAGCAATATTGGGCCTTCCTGCAATCTAAGAGAGACCTTGGGAGCTATAAAGAATGAAGCTGGCTCTGAAAACATCTCAAATAATGACAATCGACTCAGAAAGATGGGAGTGAACACTTACTGTATACAACTGGACCAAAGACCTATATACAGGCTTTGATTCTTATCTGTTATAAAACAGATTTTATGTGCATGTATAGATTTATTCTTGCTTGCAATAAAGAATTATTGAAGAATAAAATTATCTTTATTACATTTATAATCTTTCTGCCAAGTAAACTAGTTTCTTGATTAGGAATTAGTGATTGGAAGGAGGCTACTTTAGCCTGTGGGGGGAGAATAGCAAGAGTCAAGATTTACTCCCATTGACTTCAGTGACATTTATATGTAGCTTTCTGGAAATAATATGCAACTTCCCAGTCTAGTCTGCATGTCTGAGATTTCCTCGTTGTTCCCTATCTATCCCTCCTGGTCTGATACTGCTTAGTTTTTTTTTTTTTTTTAAGATCAGCCAAAGTTAGTTAAGTGCTGCTGCCAAAGTGATCATCCACAAGAAATAGTTGGATAAATTGCAACTTGAGCTCTCCATCTGTTCATGCAAATGCATTGAATGGAAGTTCTTGATTTTTAATATTTGGGAACCAATGTCCAGTAGTTATTCCCTAGATTTTATAAGAACTTGGAAAAATGTTTAGGGGATAAATGTATATCAATAAAACATTAGCCTTGATAATTGAAATATGGGTTAAATAAGTTCTGCTGCTTCAAAAGAATAAATCATGGATTTGGCAGTTGTTTTTTTAACTTAGAGAGGAATTATGTGGAAAAAGGGTGCAAAATCAGGGTGGAGTTTTCTTTGCCTGTCCTTCTGAGCTCTATAAACTGCCGCTGCTGAAGTTAAGAAGTTGTCCTCCTTGCCTATCTATCCTTTTATTCAGCATATTGAAATAAGTCATGCCTTTATTCAGCTTCTGAAATGCAAGGACTTGTTCAGCTATTGGAGGCTTAAAAGTACCATTACAGAAACCTTTTGTGAAAAACACATTTTTATAAACACTGTCACTCCAGTGACAAAGGAAAATGAGCTATCTAGCATATAAGTCGACAGATTCTTCACTTCAACCTTTACACACACACACACACACACACACACACACACACACACACACATTCTATTTTTGGATGTAGTTCTGAAGTGACTATTAGGATCACTGACATTGTAAGTCATAAATCTTCATTCTTGTTTTGATGTATTGCTATTTGCAGACATTCCTTAATGGAAGAAGAATAACACCTTAGTCCTAGGAGGAATAAGGCTTGCTAAAGCCCAATTCTGCATACCTGCAGCTGATATACATATAAATAGAAAGAGTTGGATAGTTTATTCCATTGGCCTAACAGGAAAAAAAATGTAATGCTGGTTATAGCATGAATATAGGAAGGCTGAACTTTCACATTGTAAGTGAATATTTCTAGCACTGCAGTCTGTTATCTGTCCTGAAAACATATAAATTACAATACCTAGACTAATCCCTTCCCCACAAAAATTAGACTACTCACAATAGATGGTGGGTGCATTTCTAGAGTGACTTTAATACATGAACCACCAGAAGCATGTAATATTTGTGTGATACCAGAAAATTGGGATAGCTGAGTTGCATATTTTGAACTCACCATGCCTTCAAAAGGATGCAGAGTTAGGTTATGTCTTTAACATAATTCATGTCTGCCCACATTTAATTTAAAGCATGCCATGATACCAGAAGGGATGGTAAAATACCTGATCAAATATAAAGCAATGAAAGTAATTCAGATGGTGATACCAATTTAGATTGAGTCTTATTCCCGGAAGAGCATGCATATAAATCGTTTGGCTGTGCAGTTAGATGCTGGTGGAAATTCTGTTTGTCTTGTAGTTCCATGGAGATGCAAGTAAGCAGCTCACCCTTGTGTGTACACTGGGTTGGTAAGAAGATGCTAATGAAAACACCTTAAAATGTCAATAGTTATAAATAAATCATAATGTTTATAAATGCAGTTTAATTCCATATGCTATTTAATGAAAGCAGAATGGAGGCAGTTGACAAATATTGAAGCTGAGCATGTATGAAATAGTTGGGCATGTTGTCATTTTACAGCATTACACTACTTTGCTGTCTCTCCTCCCGTCTTTGTCATAATGTGGAATTGGCAGTCAACCAACATAACAAAGCCACATAAAAGATGTCTTCTGATTTCATTGATGGCACAATTGTAGCCTATTTTAAAGCATTTTATATTGAAAATGCAAGGCAACTATTAAAGTGTAATGGCACAGAACATCAGGAGGGGGGAACAGAAAAGGGAAAGCTTATACTGGTTTCTCATTTATGGTTGATATTTATTGCCTTTTCATTCTTATGGTATGCCTCTAAGTCAATTGAAATGCAAGTGCTAATGAAACCTTTTCCATAACACATTCATTCTCTTCCTCCACCAAAATGAGTTTACAAGACAATGTAAATGACTTACATATATCTGCAGCTCAGGTTTTATTGTTTTAGGTTAATTTATTTTCTGTAATATTCTTAATGAAAGTAATGACTCTTACACTAGTTTGTATAGTCACATCCCACAATTTTATTAAATCATGCTGGGAAAATGCATATTGGCTGCCCTAAACATTTCTGAAGTTTTTGTGTTAGAACTCGTATATAAAGGCTGTCTCCCAGGCGATTTTCAGCCAAGTATATTTGTTATCCTTTGTTCCTAATTTCAACTCATTGGCTCTGTTTACTGTAAGTAGCTGTTGAAGCTGAGAAAAGTTATGTCAGAGCTATTAGATTGTATCTCCCAAAGAAAAACTGGAATATAGAAAAGTTTCAGAAAGTAATAGCAAATTTATGTTTTCTTTTCATTTGCATTAATGCAATTCCTCCATAAATGATAGTAATTTAAGAGTTTTTCATTTTTACAAGAGAACCTTGTCCCTCCACATACAACATATAAATTCATCAAAATATACAAAGCTGCAAAAGTAATAAAAGGATACTTGATTTCTTAGAAATATCCAGAGACATAGTTCTATATTTTGTGAACTTGGAAATAAATGTTCCACTGGATAACTGATTTTAATCATTATTAATCATTTTTAATGATTAGATTCATTTGCTGTTAAGCTCCAGAAAATAAGGCATGTGTGTTTCTTATAGAAAATTCACCAAAAGAAAGACTTACGACCTCTTAAAAATCTCACAGATTTATGGTAGCATAAACTTCCAGGGATTAGAGTCCATTTTATTATCTGAGTGACAGATATACAAGGCCTTTGCTTGACCTTTAGAGGTGCACAAAAGTCATGCTCAAAAATGAAGGTGAGACCAGGACAAAGAAGGGGATTAGATCTAGGCAGAACTCTACATTTGATTTTGATCCTCTAAATATCTTTAAATAAGCAAATAAATTTTAAATTACATAAGCAAAATAATAAGATTATTTCCCAATGTTTTCACCCTTGTGTCAAAAATCATGATTGGTAACAATTTTTGGAGTGGGTCTCGTGAGTTCTTAAGTTCTTAAAACAGAAAGTAATTCTTTTTCAGACATTTGAAGAATTTCAAGATTGATTGGGAAGAAAGGAATGTGGTTCTAAGAATTCCTGTAATTGAACTATTTCCCATTTAAAATTAATACATTGCCAAAATGCAGTAGGGTGCAGACTACTTTACTTTCTTTTTAATTGGCTTCCTATTAACTGGTGGATCTTTTCACCCTGAAAAATGAGTTTACAAATACATTTTTGCATAATATGTCCAGAATCTTTATCACTTTGGAACAAACACCTTTCATGTTATTTGGCATTACCCATACTCATTCTCATTGCCCATAGCTTTTAGGTATCCCCAGTTACTTGGATCCTCCACTGTAGAGAAAAGAGGTATGAAAATAAATCATCAGGAGAATCACAGCATGCCATCATCAAAGTTAAGATGGTAGATACAACAGTGTGATTTTTTAAAAAATGAGCAGAGCTTTGATTTATTTTATTCATTTATTTTGTCAAGCAATTATAAGATAACAGGTATAAGGATGGTTATGAATACATGAAATGGATACATATAAGAAAAAAAAAGATAGGACAGGGACAGTAGGCACATTGGTGCACTTATGCATGCCCCCTACAGACCTCTTAGGAAAGGGATGAGGTCAATAGTAGACAGTCTAAGGTTAAAGTTTTTGGGGTGTGGGGAAGAAACCACAGAGTCAGGTAAAGTATTCCAGACATTGACCACTCTATTGCTGAAGTCGTATTTCCTGCAATCAAGTTTGGTGCAGTTAACCTTGAGTTTGTATCTATTGTGTGCTCTTGTATTGTTATGGTTGAAACTGAAGTATTTATTGACAGGTAGGATATTGCAATGTATAATTTTATATACTATGCTTAGATCAGACTGAAGGCAGCATAGTTTTAGATTTTCTAGGTCTAGAATTTCAAGTCCGGTGGCATAAGGTATTCTACAATGAGTAGAGGAGTGGAGAACTCTTCTTGTGAAATATTTCTGGACTTCCTCAACTGTATTAATATCAGATATGTAATGCAGGTTCCAGACTGATGAGCTGTATTTGACTATTGGTCTAGCAAATGTTTTATATGCTCTAGTTAATAGAATGATATTATTGATATCATGATATATTGGAGAAAAGGCTACGCAGGATTAGGTTAACAATTCTTAATGCCTTTTTGGCCATGTAGTTACAGTGGGCTCTAGCACTTAGATCATTACAGATGAGTACTCCATTCCTGCCATCTTGAATTTACCACACCCTGCAGACACCATTGCAATTGAATGTTTTTCCAGTCAAATGTATATTATACAATTTCATTTCATGGATGGAAAGAGATGTAAAGACAATATAAACAAAACTATTATTGCTCAATATACTAGTTAGTCATGACATTCTGCCACAATATAGCTGTGTAATTGTAAACTGTATATTCTGATCCAAGGTATTATGATATTATATGGAACATTAGTTATAAAACTCGAATAATTTACTAATCCAGTTATTTTGGAAAAATTGTGTTTCTAGAACATGAAGGGATTCATACTATTCTAGTTGATAACAATAAAATGTTTTTGAAGACACTTCAACATTATGTTACCGGGTGTACAGGAGGGAAGGAAAGGACATGAAAGGAATACAACCACTTTTTCCACCACCTTCACTTGAAAGAGAAAGTGAGAAACTGGATGCCAATTGCTAGACAAGAATTCTTAAGGAGGGGATGGACCAAGGTTTCCTTGGAAGTTTCCTTGTCCTGGAAACTTCCCATCCTGCATCAATATAGGACCCAGCTGCAAATCACTCTGCTGGAGGCTTTTAGCAACCAGGAGAGACTAAGATCTAATAAACAAGTAATCACATTAACAGCCCTGAGGACTCTGTCCATTCCCTAGGTCCAACAAGGTCAAACTAATTGCAGATATTGAGTAAATATGCTCCCTGGGCATCTGCAAAGGACCTCCCTCCATACTTGGAATCCAACTGAGTATGTGTGTGTGTGTGTGTGCATATATATATATATAATATATATATTATATATATATATATATATATATTTTCTGAGGTTTTCGCAGGTAATTAGTATGGTGGATCTTTGGTTATTCGGTTTTTCTCAGCGTGTATGAATTGGAAGTATCTAGGCAACGTTTCGATGAAGTCTCAATTCATCATCTTCAAGGCTTGTTTCTTCAGCTTCTGTGCTTCTCAGAGTAAATGTTGACGCTTGCAGCTGCTTCTTCCTTTTAACTGCTTGGGGGGTGTGAACTTGATTGGGTGGGGGTTTTGGCTGTGATTCTGATTGGCTGGGGGTGTGTTCTTGCTTAGGTGGGGGCCTGGCTGTGCTCAGGTTAGTCTTAGTTTCCTGGGGGATTTGAGCTGGTGAGCTGTGATCTTGTTTGTTTGGCTTCGTGTTCGTGGTCGTGCACCACATCTTCATGGTGGGTGTTCAGTTTGCTCTTGTAATGGTCAGAGGGGTTTTGAAAGTGGGTATGTGTGCAGCTGCAGTATGGCTTCTGGTTCGTGGGTCGTGTCTCCTCCTCTGTGTGGGTGTGGAATGTCTTTTTTCTGCGTGGAGTGTGCGTGGTACATCTTGTGTGGCACTTGTGGGTGTGGGTTCTGGTGTCCATTCTTTCATGTTAGGTACTCGTTTAATTAATGAGGCAGGTTTCTAAACTGGTTGGTAGGCGGGAGGTATCATCTCGTTTGTTTCATGCTGTGTGGGCATTTTTCTATCTCTATAGGCTTTCTCTGATTATTCCTGTTGTTGAGTGGTTACGGTTTGGGCGGTGTGGTTCTGGTAAATTTTTAAAGGTCAATTGACTTTGGAGTAGGTCTGTCAATTTTGGTTTATAGTCCTTTTCTGTCCATTATATGAAACAAAACTAAAGACACTATGAAACAAAATTGACAGACCTACTCCAAGACTGCACATACAAACTTATAAACAGACCCAACCACATATCTGGAAAAATTAACCAAGAAGAAAATTATAACCAGCCATATAAGCAAAGAAATCCAACAGACGATCATCCAAGAAGAAAATCTTCTAGATGCCCCAAATTATATGGCCTCCCAAAAATACACAAAGAAGGCATACCTCTCAGACCCATAGTCAGCTCCATAGGAGCACCATTACAAAAACCTAGCTAAATACTTAGCAAAACAACTACAGCCCCATGCTGAAACCGCAGCTTCATATGTACAAAACTCATACCACTTCTTAGAAAAATATCAAAGATCTACACGTAGAACAAGAAGATCTGCTTGTAAGTTTTGACGTGGTTTCACTATTCACTCAAGTCCGATAAAAGAAACTCTTGGAATCATCAAAAATAAAATACCAACCAGCTAAAGACCTCATGGAACTAACAGAACTGCCTAACAACACATATTTCATATACAAAGGACAAAGATACAAGCAAATTGAAGGAGCCCCTATGGGATCACCACTGTCACCCGTCATTGCAAACCTGTTCATGGAAGAATTTGAATCCAGAGTCCTGGCTAATGCCACCCACAAACCAAACTATGGCTAAGATACATCGATGACACATTTGTGATTTGGTCCATGGAAAAGAAAACCTAAACTATTTCCTAACACACCTAAACATCACACACCCCAAAATCAAGTTCACCATGGAAACGGAAAATAAACAAACAACTACCATTCCTAGATGTACTAATCTACAAAAAGAACAGATGGCACACTGGGACACACCATATACCAAAAGAAAACACACAACCAGCTACACTCAACGCCCAATCCCACCACCACCCAGCACAGATAAATTCCGTGGCGAAAACACTATTTACCAGAACCAAACGCCTGGCAGATAAGACACATATAAAGACTGAACTATGCACCCTGACTGAAGTATTGACAGCCAATGGCTTCCACAAAAACAAATCACCGGCTTGATCCACAAAACACACCAAGACATAACAGAGACCTAGAAGACCAACAGACCTATGGAACAGCTGTCTTGCCCTACATAAGAGGTACTACAGATAAAATCAGTAAGATACTACACAGGCATCACATCAAGACTGCCTTCAAACAGACAAAAAAATAGCAGCCATCCTGAGGAACCCCAAAGACAAAATTGACCTGGAAAACCAAGGCATATAGAAATTCCCTGTACATCATGCCTGGCCACATACATTGGACAGACAAATAGAAAGATAAGTACCCGCCTAGATGACACAAAAATGCATAAAAAAGCTGGAACACACTTCCTCACTAGTCCAACACATGAAAACCACAGGTCACAACATCAACTTCAAGGGCACAAAAACCCTAGGCCACTATAGAAAACCCCAGCCACAGAATCATCAGAGAAGCCATAGAGATTGAAAAAAGACCTGACAGCATGAATAGAAGAGATTGATTCCAGCAGACTGTCAATCATTTGGAAGCCTGCACTCTCAAATAGAAAGATCTCCACACCACAAAACAGACAAACATCTGAGCACAGACAGACTCCTCTGATGCCTCCAACTCCAAACACCCCCCCACCAGGCACCCAGGTGAAACCCAGCTTGCTGATGAATAGCAGCCGTCCTTTCACACGAAGCCAAGTTGCATTGAAAGCCTCCAACACAAAGACAGAGTGCTGCCAGCCAATCAAGCCACAAAACAGACAGAAGAAGCCACAAAACGACAGAAGAAACCAAGAAACACCAATCAATCAAATTCCAGTCCAATGAACACAGACCCAGGTTAATAGCCAATCAGAATTGACCAGCCTCAATTTGAAACAGAGGAACTGTGAGACACACTTCCATACAGAAGCCTGATGATGGCAGATGAGATTCTGCTTGAAACGTTGCTACAACTTTAACAGAACTACAATGACGTGGGATAATACCCGAAGGAAGCTAAACAGCACAAAATGTAAGTACCTGCGAGAGCTTAAAAAAACATATATTATATTATATATATATATATATATATATATATATATTATATATATATATATATATATATATATATATTATATATATAAATATATTTATTTCTGAGGTTTTCGCAGGTATTTGTATGTGGATCTTTGGTTATTTGGGTTTTCTCCCGCGTAAAATTGGAAGTATCTAGGCAACATTTCATGAAGTCTCATTCATCATCTTCAGGCTTGTTTTCAGCTCTGTGCTTCTCAGAGTAATGTGAGCTTGCAGCTGCTTCTTCCTTTTAACTGCTAGTGGGGTGGTGATCTTGATTGGGTGGGGGCTTGACTGTGTTCTGATTGGGTGGGGGTGTGTTCTATTGGTTGGGGGTTTGGCTGTGTTCTATTGGCTGGGGGTGTGTTCTGTTTTTAGGTGGGGGCTTGGTTGTGCTCAGGTTAGTCTTAGTTGCTGGGGGATTTAAGATATCACAGCTCACAGCTCAAATCCCCAGGAACTAAGACTAACCTGAGCACAACCAAGCCCCACCTAAAACAGAACACTATTAAGGCCTTAATAGTGGCTCTAAAGTATAATCAATTGGACTTATTCTGGTGTCTTCCAGTAGCTCTCTAGCTGTCCCTTGACTTTTTTCAACATCTTCAACTCCTCTGCGGAGGAGTGGGAGGAATGTTGGGAAGATGGGCCAAGAGAGGAGCTACAGGCATGATCCTATCCAGGGCTCTCCTGCCTTCTAATTCCAGGCTGTGGCCACAACTTCTGCAGAATGTGCAACATATTCCCCAGGCTATGTCCCAGTTCCTTCTTGAATTTGAGTGTGTCCATCAGTCACTAAGGGTGGGCCATTTGAATTGGCCTCCTTATGAAGGAGTGGGGGGTAGTGTTGCAAAATCTCAAGGACATCAGGATGTGATCTGACTATGATAAAGGGGATAATGATAAATCCCCTACCAGACCCCACTGCCACTGTTCTGACAAAAAGTTCAAACCTGGAGTGTGCCTGTTTTAATTTATCACATTCTAGATTGGCAGGAAAGAACATTTGTCATAATGGCTAAACACAGGCTGCAATGTTATTGAAGTCTGTTGTTGAAGAATAATGCCTTTCTGATTGCAAACTTAATGTTTTGGAAGACATAATAATTCTATTGTTTCTAAATCTTGCCATTTTTGATGCCAGGTCAGAATCCATTTATTCATTTATGTGAAAGCTGATCTTAAACGGATAACAAAAGGACATCACTGATAAGACTCTTCTGTCTTCATGTAAGTAGATGAATAAGCCCTTGAAGGAGTATGGATAATGCTATTATTATGTCCTCTAGCAGCTTTAGCTGAAGGTATCTGAAGAGAAAATTAGCTTTTTATTTAATACCATTAATGTGCAAAAGAATGGATAAAACATATAGCCAGCACAATTACTTCCTTGTGAGCTTTTAGGAGAAAAGACAACAGTAAAAAGAAAAGAACAGATGAAGCAGAGACTGAAACTGCTAATAGAGCACAACAAAGAGTAAATAAGTATATGTGGCAGTAGGGAACATACAGGAAAGAAATGATGACAGATATTTTCAGTAGCATCTTTTTAAAGTACTGCTGCATGGCTACAATCAGCAACAATGGTGGGTTTCTAAGCCATCAACGATCAAAGTTCCCCAAGCAAAAATGTGGACATTTATTTCAGTCTACCAAACAGTAAAAGTGTGTTATTATGTCTTTTATAATTGTGATACTGATGTAGATATGTGCACTATTAGAATATAATTCTGTTAGTGCTTTATTCTGTTTGGAACAGAAGAGTCAAAATATTTATCCACCCAGATCTATGAAGAGAAGCTGCTAAATATAACCTTGATCATGGGTCACATTGGACACAATACACTATACAATTTCATAAATAACTATTGACTACATGTGGATTTGTGTGAAGATTATCTAATTTTACAGGTGGCTGCTGGTCAGTGCTGTTCTATTATTTCCTATTACTTCTGTCATCAAACTGTCCTGGAATATTAGCAAAAACTCTAAGTGAGCTCAAGCTACCAAAAGGTGAGAAGTGGAATACTTCCTCAAGAACTATTAAATAGCTTTACAATGTTGGAAAGAAGTTCTGATAAAGAATACAACCAGAAAAAATATAGGTCAAATGTAGGCCAGCTTAATCAAGAAGTGAAATCAGGTTTGTGGTTCTTTTCTGTATAACAAACTACATTTTCTGTACCAGTACTGGAAAGAAACTCTGATGAAGAACAAAACCAGAGAAAACGTAAACTGGATGTATGCCAGCTTAATAAAGACACAAATGCAGATTTTGCAGTTCCTTTCTGTACAATCCACTACATTTTTTGTATTTTACATTCTTAAAGTACATTATGAACAAAATACAAAATTATGACAAACTCAGATGCATAAGATTATTGTCTTGGATTCTTCAATTAAAGCTTCAAATTTATCCTTCAACATACCCAAGCATTTCCTATTCATTTTTCTTTTGTGCACTCTAGCTGGGCATTTTATTCCTCTCATTTGCTATTATATATGTCTAAGATCAGTTCCCCTTTGCATTTTGTAAGCTTTAGCTATTGGACTAGTCATTCCCCTTCTCAAAACTATGCTACAGTTCATGGCAGGAGGGCTGTCTTTCTTCGTTGTATGAAATTGACTCATTTATATAGTACTTTTTAATGAAAATTTTCCATGTCATAATATGTTGCCTAAAGACAGTTTCTTTTATTTTTGAATCTCTTTGGATGCAGAAAGCAAGAACACCAATTTTGCAACAGTACCAAGTGATTATTCTTTGCTTGAGATTGTGATGCACATCCTTGTCCATCCAAAGCTATCTTCTCATGAAAAATGCCAGCCATATTTCCTGCTTTCCTTCTTAAGATGTCCCACCCCCATATTTCATTCTGATAGCTCTTTTGTAATCAGGTTTTTGTTATACATCTCTTTATTTTGTAATGTTCTTAATGCTGGACTTATCAGCTCAGTATAATTACTGCTACAAGTGCCACAATAAGTATCAATAGAGTTAGAAGAAAAACTTCACAGATGGTTTGGCATTTGGACAGAAAACCATTTTGCCTTTTATTCTACATGATTTTTCCCCTTCTCTTTTCAGAAGGCATAGTCATTTTACTAGGCATAATCTGTTTATAGCTACAGTCTCTTTTTGTATTCCTGGTTCTTACAGATGCAGAGTTCTAATATAATGGCTTTACCTGTGCTGCAGTCTAACCTAGAAAGTAAATTTATTCCGTGATGTCTTTATATTTGTCAATTAACTTTATTTTTAAAATTTAGCTAAAATGCATAGTGTTTTTTAGATATTGAGGTTTTTATTTTTGGATGATTATTTAAGTAATCTGTACATCTAAACTAGCAATGGGTCCCTTATTTATGTTTTTCTTCATATGTATTGTGTATTTTTGGAATTATGTTCTAATGAAGGCAAATACATATTCAGTAAAACATATGAAGATAGACATATACAATTTGACTTGATCAATTAGGCAAGATTCACCATTTGGAAATATCTCTATCAGACGTAAATTATTGAACAGCAAATAACTTATACAGCAACAGAGATATATGAAGAGTAGAACATTAGTTTTAAAAATAAAATGTTTTTGATTCTAGTTCTTGCATAGAAGAAAAATAAAATTAAGTTTTTTAAGTGAAATAATGTAGCAATATGAATTTCTGAAATAGTCAACATCTTCTGCAGCTAAACCCTGTAGCTTTATCTCTTCTATTAAAGGGCATGTCACATAGGCAGATGGATGCAAAAAAGTATGTAAAAAGGACACAGCGGACGAGAAAATGTTCCATCCGTTGTTATCCGCTCTCAAAAGTGCCGTCAAATTTTGCATAAAAGAGCAACACAACGGAAGAACCGGCACGGGCAGAGCCGTAGCCAGATTGTTCAGATCTCAAGGAAGCCTAGCGGCATGGAATGGATGAATGGATGGCACATCCGCAGGCTTCTGGGGAGAACAGCGAAAGCAGCATGCAGCAGAAGACTATGTCAGAGCAGATGCTAGCGGATGACCGGATCGCAGAGTGATGCCTAGCGATGCTTAGCGGATGCAAAGGCGTTCCGTGCGATGCGGGGAGGAATGCCATTGCGTCAAGCCCAGTGGACATGAAAGAGAATCAGCTTCACACGCAGTCACCATTTCAGGAGGAAAGACCCTCTTCAGATCACACATCTCCAGCCACAACCCATGGGGAAGGAAAGGGAACCTGTGCAATCTGCTGCCGAGCCCCTGAAAGAAAGAACAGGGCAAGCCATCCCACCCTTGGTGCTCGACTCTGCTCTGCTGGGCCTTCTGCTGCTCAGGCTGACCTGCTGGTGCTGGGGCTTCTGCTGGGTGCTGACTCCTCGGTGCTGGTGCTTCTGCTGTGCTTACTCTGACTGGTGCGCTCTGGTGCTGCTGTCCTTGCTGGTGCTGCTGTTCCGCTGGTGCTGCTGGTTCCTGCCTGGTCGTGGACTCCTGGCCTGCTGGTGCTGCTGGGCTTACTCTGCGCTGAGCTGTATCCTGGTGCTGCTGGTGCTGCTGGGTGTGCTGTCCTAGCAGTCTGCTGCTACCTGGTGCTTGTTGGTCCTGCGGTGCTTGCTGGGTCTGCTGGTGCTGGCTGCGCTGCTGTCTGCTGGTGCTCACGCTTTTGCTGCCACGTTGCTGCTTGCTAGTGCTGCTGGTGGTGTTGGTGGAGCAGACTGAGAACTCGAAGCCCCTCTATGAAGGCCAGAAGGACCCTGCAGAGGAGAAGAGGCATATTGCAAGAATGGGAGAGGAAGGCAGATACTCAATCAAAGAGGAACATGAAGGATGAGGGTGCTCGAATCGGATGAAGGGAGAATACGAGTATCTATGGCGAAGGACACAGGCTCTTATCAAGACACCAAGTAAGTATAGCAGACTGCTGGAAAGAGAAGGCAGAGAGCCTGGGCTATACTTACGGAGGTCTCCTCGGTGGTGGAAGCACTGCATACTCTGGTTACGGGAAGCTGGCACCTCAAGAAGTCTGGCTAGCAGGTCAAGCTCACACGCCGGTGGAGACCTACAATGATGGCCAAGTGCAGCTTCTTGGAGGGTGAGATCCGCTCACAGGAGCACCCTCTTTCTATCATCTCTTCAGAGCCACAAGAGCCTCCTGCTTCTGCCAGAGTCAGTTTCTTGTCCAGGCAGGTATTTTTGGAGCGCCTCACGATGGAGACACCGACCGATCCGATCAGGCTGCAACTCCCATGGTGGAGCGCGTGGCAGGACCCTCTGATCAGTGGGCGAAGGAGAAAGCCCTGTCCACAGAGACCAAACCACCACTCCCACTCCACCTGCCACGCAAGCGGCAGAGAGCCAGACCAGGAGGCAAAACACATTTCCTGCTGGAGATCGGCGAACACCATCAAAAGCAGCGTAATTCTCCTCCTCATAGCTGGTGAAACCACACAGGTTTGACTACCGACAATAACCATCCTCAAGACCGCAAGCCCTTCCTCCACACTACATCAACCAAGACACGTCTCATGGACATGTCCGATATCACAGTACCAGGTGATAAAGGAGAGGATCCAGGTCTTCTGCATCAGCCTCCAGCCAGCTGAACCTGCTCCTCCACCGCCCAGGTGATGTCACAGAGCGCTTCAAGGCTTTCCACAGGCCCTCAACCTAAAAGGCTACAGCTTCCAGCAGCACAGGCAGCCTTCCGTCCAGGCATCAGGTCATGCGCACACCACCCGATGCCAACGAGCACCACACTACCACCGCCATAGGATGCCACCAATGCGACAGATGCGCCACTGATGCACCGTGCCACACGATGCCCCAGACCCGTCACTCGCTCAATGCTAACCAAGACAAGCCCACTACACTCTTCTTCCTGGCCTACCACCCAACACAAGCCCGCCTCAGAAATCTTCCAATTGGTCTGGGAACTCGGGGACTGACACCGTCAAGTCATGGAGAAGGGGCTCTCACATCACAGGAACTGAGCAGAATCTGAGAGCTTCCTCCACACACCATTACCTGTTGTCCTCCTAGGGCCAGGACCCATGGGCCGTCAGACACACTCCAGCAGCAGCCACCTCACAGCACGCTGGACCTTCACCCCTGGATATGGCATGCCTCAGAGTGATGAGAAATGCTAGAATGGGTTCTACCTTTGATTTTATCTTTGCTGTGGGGACACTTTATACTTGGTCATTTGGCTTTTTTACAGTTTATTATTAATAAGTTAATCTTTGCTTCTACACACTTGGTTCATTCTTTTAGTAAATAAGTCTTGGTGGATACCTTTAAAATGGTTTAAGCCTTTGCATGCTTGTGGGATGGGTTTCAAGATAGCAGTGGGATGGGCAGGGATATGCCGTGGGATGGGCTATAACCTGTGGATCGGGAAGGGATATCTGTGGGATGGGACCTATGCTGTGGGACTGGGTTAGATAGAGTGGATGGGCAGGATCCTGTGGGATGGTAATCAGCTGTGGGATGGGTTAGGTCCTGTGGATGGGTAATAGCTGGGAGGGTTAGGAATAGCAGTGGGATGGCAGGATACCTGTGGAATGGGTAATAGCTGTGGAATAGATAAGCCCCAGTGCAAGCATAGTGGGACTGTATGGTCACCTCCAAGTGCCACACGTGTGGCCTTTATATCAATAACAATGTAAATCCTGGTCCACACATTTCAACATAAACACAATCTTTATTAAATGCCTGTTCATTGTAGGCCATCCACATACATTTGGCACACATCTTCCATCAGTGTATGAGACAGGCTGAAGAAGCATCATTAGCATCTACCATCCATTGTTGCCACTGCCACTCGCTCCAGCTGGAGTGCAACTCAGTGTTTCAGGAGTTGCGCTGCTTCTTCCTTCACATGAAGCTCTGTTGGGCCTTGCAATCCAAGTCTCTATCAGGTTTTGCCTTAGCCTCCATTCACCAGGCTTATGTCCCATTTCCTGCTTTGTTGTGGTGCCAGCGAGCTGTTCTGCAACACTGTAGCGGGTGCCATGAAGATTTGTGCAGGATGCAGCAAGCTTCCACAATGTTTCCTCACTGTGTTGGGCGATGCTGCATGGTGTGAGAAGTACATGGAACCTTTGGCCAGATTGGCCAAAGGCATTCTCCACCACCCTCCCCTGGACAGCTGGCGGTAGTTGAAGATCTCTTCTTATGGGATGAGCATCTGATGTGTAGCTTCATGAGGTAGGTTGAGGGAGAAGGCGTCATTCCCACGATGGAAAGAGGGAACGATCTTGTGTTCGTAGGCAGGGGTCTGGATCTGGGAAGACCATGATGAGGTTGTGTCAGCCCCTCCTTGAAGGTGACTGATTGAAACCGTGGGATCTGAAGCTGAACCGCGTTCTGAAGCACTGATGTACAGAACTTGTAGTCAGCACTGACCATCGAAGAGGAATGATGCTGAAGACCCTGTAGTTGTGAATTAAGTGGAAACCTAGTTGGCTGGAGCTTTGCCAGGCCTGTGCTTCCCATTCTATGGCTCCAACAGGTGTGGGGAGAAAGTTTCCACTTCTGGATACCGACTGCTCTGCAACCTTTCTTCCAGCCTCTTCATGGCGGGGCACTGGAGGAAGCTCCTCCAGGTATTGCTTCGATGATGCCCCTGCACACTCTCTCTGACCACAACTGATGGTGTTGTGTGGCAGCCCTCACACTGCATGCTCGTACGTGGCCCTTAGGCAGTGGCGCAGCGTCATGGCCCTTCAGCCCCAGGGTCAGGCTGGGCGGAAAGTTGGTGCTCACTGTCTTGGTCAACCTGGTCTCATACGCTCCCACAAACTTCCTAAACATGGCTGGCAGCATCCTCAGAGTTCTGAATGGCATGAGAGTCGTTCGTTCCTCAGCTCCATCAAGCATTTGTATATACAATCCTACTCGTCTCTTCTCGTGATCCTCTTTTCCCAGAACTATTCTTGATTGCCTCCTTTTGCTTCCGTAGAACAGGTTAAAGAGTCCTGTAAGGGGCTTCTCACTGTTGTAGAAGATGGTGGCCTACAAAAAGAAGTGTGTGACGAACTATGGTGGAGATGACTGGAATGCTGGTGAAGAGCAAGAACCAGATGAGCTGAAGAGTTCTGACACCGCAGGGCTGCTGGCTGAAAGTGAGATGGCCAGTGATTTTCTCCCCCTTGTTCTATAGGAAATATTAGATATATATAATATAGGACTATTGTCACAATAGTCATTTATATACTATATTTAATATATATATATATATAAAAATATAGGTTTTCTGCAGGTTCCTTTTGCATCTTAGGCATCCGCCAGACATTCAAAAATTCCAAGATAACGCCCTATATGAAGGTTTTCTTGTCCAATTTCCATGCTTTGTATGTGACTGCATCCGCCTTTATTCCTTTCTATGTCCGTGCTACTCAAGTCCGATGTCCTTCCCACGTCGTTTCACTTCTCCTGTGTCCCGTTTCGCTGGAGCGGATGTGAGTTGCGTGGATGCGCAGCGGATATAGCGGCCGCTAACGTCGGATTAGCACGTATATACCTAGCGGATATACGACAGCGTAACGATGCGACGACGGACTTTATACGGATTTCCCGTATGCGTAGCGGATTATTATCGACACGCGTTGGTACTTTTTCTCGAAAAAAGTTTTGATCAGCTGAAACTTTTTTGAAGCGGATGAAATGTCAGTAGAACGGATGCTGGATCGGATAGAAGAGTAGAAAGGACCGTAAGTATCAAACTGATGCATCGCATTAACCAATGAGTGGCAATGTCTCCATTTTACATCACTATTCATCCGTTGGTGCTTGTGTGACAATGAGAGAGAAGAGAGAGAAGAGAGAAGGAGGGAGACAAGAGAGAGAATAGACATTAAATGTTTCATACACTGGTCGAGTCATACAGAGAAAAAAAAGATTGAGAATGAAAACAATGGCAATATTCACCTAAGAAAGCTGTATCTATGAGACATCCATCTAAAGTAATTATTTTAGCAAGTAAAAGAGATAACTGTTCAAGTGTTCTTAATTAAAAACTACTGCTCTGGTTAGTCGTGGGCTTATAAATTGAAAAAGCGATATGTGTAAGTGCTGAATTCTCAGTAAACAGGACAAACAGGATTAAGATTCAATGTTTATATATTCAAGATGGGAGCCTGATGAACGTGAGGCTGAGCCAATAGTTTGCTGACAGCAAGCAGTCAGAATCTGATTCATATGTTCATAATATACTAAAAGAACTTTATTAACTTTTTTTTAATCCCAGAAGAATCTTAGGAATATATTTTCGATCTCAGGGGTATCGTTTGAATAAAATCACATAAAAACTGAAAACTTCAACAATCAATCACTTCAACCTACAAATTTCATAATCCATATATCTTTTCTTCATCTAACAAAAATCTATATTTTCCAACATTATGCAAAATAAAGAGTACAGCTGGCAGTGGTGATGTCGCCATTTTTCTATCATACAAGTGGTAGACTTGGGTTGTTTTTTTTTTTTTCTCAATCTGCATCATAGCTGTAATTGAGGAAGTCTACAGTAATATAAAACGTAGTTACAGGGTCCGTTGAGAAATGTATCAAGCAAAAGAAGGGGGTTAAACTCTGGAGAAAGCAAATCACGGTTAGGTTCAAGAGCGCTTGGAATAAGCATATAGATTTTCTGAAGAATGTTGGCTCTCCAGTATTTGATTCTTTTCTGAAACCAATAGCAGATTCTCATTAGCTTCCAGGGTAAACTTGGTCTTCTTGAAGAGTCATTTTAAGATCATTGCTCTCAAAAAATTAAATTGAAGAATATAGCAGGCTGCTTTTAAGATCTATTGTTTATATCTTTCAGTATTGTGTCACTTTAAGGATTTGGGGATCAAATGTGCTTATTTATTATAAAGGCTCAAATTTCAGGTTTGAAAGAGAAGAAAGGGACTGGCATTGTCCTAAGTAGACTTGATTTTTAGAATTATGATAGCCGCACAGGCCTCGACTCATGTCCTTGTCCGCATTTTTCTCTCTATCCAAATAACTAATTTTCCCATTAGGAAAGCATGAAACCAAAAACCTTGTCTAATTCTTGCTTACTTCCTGTGTTTGGAGCAATTGTGCATCCAGGATAACAGAGAAAATAGATTGTAAGAGCAGATTTAAGAATTATATCAGGCTTCGAATTCTTTCTGTAATTTAACAATTTCTATGATCCAATGTGCTAAATAATTGAATTCCAGAACATAAAACGTTGAGTTCTATTCTTAATCTTATATGAATCTCAGCACTAATTAAACATTTGAGTACACTTGCCCCAGAGAATGGAGTTACTCTACGAAAATTATCTTTATTTATTCCTACTGAAACTGTTACAGGAATGATGAATTAAAACGAATTACATCTCTATAAACAATTGGTTTCATGAAAATACTACTCTGTAATCTGCAATTTCTTACCTGCAAAAACATTGGATACACACTCGATCAGGGCCAAGCAATAGACAGCAATCTACATAAACTTTTGTGAAACTTTAATTCAGTGGTACAGCGACAAACTGACTCTAAAACTAAAATTTATGGTATCTCTGGACACTGCAATAAGTGGATAGAAGCATTCCTGTTCAAACAGACAAAAATGGTCAAAATTCTAAACCTGTCAAAGTGGGGTCCGCCCAAGGCAGTGTGTATGGACCACTATCTTCATTATCTAACATAACATGACCTTTGTCATATATGAAGAGTACTGCGTTCTTTTGCTGTATGATGGTAAAGCTATTCAAAAAACACACAGACAATACTGCTACCTTCAAAAGACTTGACTATATATCAAAATGGTGAACAAAGAATTCAATCTCAACGAATAATTCTGCTTACTATTGGCAGAAAAATTAGAAAATAAATACAGGCTGAATAGAGTCAAGACCTTGTATTGATGATCCAAACTCTGTCAGGATCTTGAGTCTCAATTCTCTCATGATCTAAGTGCTAGAGCCCACTGTACTAACACAGCCGAAAAGGCATTAAGAGTTTTACCCTAATCTTACATAGCTTTTTCTCTGGTAATAATTATACTATAACCTAAGCAATACAAAACATTGCTAATATATCAATACCTTGAATTACAACTCATCAGTTGGAACCCGCCTACATACTGATATTAATACAGTTGAGAAAGTTTGAGAAATATTTTATGAAGAAATCTCCATTCTCTAAACTCGTAGCAGATATCCTTAGCACAGACTTGAAATATAGACCTAGAATAACCTAGAGTACCACTCAGTCCATCGAAATAGAATTAATATAAAACATACATGCAAATGTCTCTACTGCAAATGAATCTTTCCAACTTCAGTCATAACACTAACTAACACAACCAATGTACAAAACTCAAACTTGACTGCAGGAAAATATGACTTTACAAGCACAAGAGTGGTCAAATTGTCTGGAATACTGTACCTGACTCGTGGTTTCTTCCCCAATACCCCAAAAACTTTAACCTTAGACTGTCTACTATTGACCTCACCCCCTTCCTAAGAGGCCTGTAGGGAGCGTGCATAAGCACACCAATTGTGCCTACCATCCTTGTCCTATTGTTTTTTTTTAATTTTTCTTATAAGTATCTATCTGATGTATTCAAAACTATATTTATTCTTACACCTGTATCTTGTAAGCGATTGACAAATCAAATAAATACTAAAATACTAAAATACTGAATGTTAGTGGAAGTTTACTAAATTCACAAAGAAATATGCTGACCAAACTATAGCCACAAAGCAATAAAGTGCCTTAAAATAATCATCCACATTAGAATCCTTTGGCTGAATAGCTTAGTGGTTTTAGATTGATTTAGATTTAAATATTGTTTGAGAAAGAAAATATGGTTGCACTGAATGAGTTGTTGTACAAAAAAACCAAGAGAAGAACATTTCATCTTTTCCACCAGTTACTAGTAAACGTGCACTCTGAATGAACTCTACTATTGAATTTTTAAACTCAAAGGAAAAAAATAATCTCTAGTTTGCATCTGTATCATTGTTATTCCAAAAGAGTTCACAAGAATTTAGTCCAAGAGAACTATTTCACCTTATGTATTTCTGATCAATTCCAGTGAGAATGAAAATTCTATAGGGCTCAGCTTAGTCAAGATATAGTTTTATTTGAGAGGTAAAAGTTAAGGCTGTGAAGAGCTTTGATGGAATGATTCGATAGGAATTTGATTCAATCAAAGCAAACCTCCACATGAAGGAGCTCAATCTTTTTATTTACCAGAGCAAAGTAGCTCCATCATATTACTTTGGCTGCTTCTCTGGCCCTTCACTGTCCTTCAGAAAAAGAGAGAAGGTTGTGTGAATTGGGATAGAGGAAAATGTTGGGTCAATATGGTGGTTGTTCTACTCCTTTCTTATATGTATTAACATCACATTTATCTATAAAGTGTCTGTGTTAAGTTATGACTTTTTACTGCTGTGCCCTGAATCTCCATGTATCAATAAGGAGGCCATAATCATTTTAAACAAACAAACTTGTCCTTCTGAAGGCAAGGTGTGGTCTCTAATATTTCACTTTGAATACTGAAATGGATTTTGTTCCACTCCTTGAAATGAAGCATCTAACTATATTGAACCCAGACAGGTTGAATAAGCATCCTAAAAATCATAAAGTGAAATGTATTATTTGACCATTGTTTTGTGGTTAGATTCTTAGCCTAAAATTGCTGTGAAAATAATGTTTAGCATATTTTAAAATATATTTCCTCAGAATTTTGAGTACTTTGTCCAAAGTCATATGTAGACTTCCTTTGAGGACACTTTATATTTTTAATAAAAATAAATAAATTATAACATATATAATTTAATTATGACATCACTGTAAATGCAAATTTATGATGCAGATAAACAGAACAGTGGATATCAGTTATAGTTTCTCATGTGATTATATTGTGGGAAATGGGAATTGCATCCTTGTATTTGCTGTAATGCTTAGATCAAAATGGTTTTTAATAAAAAAAATGTATAGAGACTTGCATACAGAAAAAGTATTTTATACAAAATACTACACCAAGAATGATTTCATAACATTTGTTATGGTTGTTCATACAATTTTGAATGTAACTCAGAAAAAATGAATTTGTATCAGCAAAAATTTAGAAAATAAAAAGAGTTTATTAGAATAAATTGGCCTCAGTGCTGGTACTGTTTGAGTACATGACTGGAAGACCATTTTGACATAAGGGATAAGAAATGATCAGACAAAGACATGCAAGACATATGACGCATTCGTGACAATTCTTGGTCCTTCAAATTGAAATTCAATATATATATTCAATATATATTCAATATAAATTTCATGAAAGAGTTTGCCACTATTGTCAGGAGGTGGCTTAGAGTAGTTCTCGACCTTGCAGCTTGAAGATGTGTGGATTTCAGCTCCCAGAATTCCACAGCCAGCAAGATAAACAGAGGCCTAGAGAGCAAAGGATGAGCCCAGTGAACACAATCCTATTCTCCTTGCACATATGTTATTTTTACATACACCATCCAAAAAAGGTCCTGGGTGCCATCAGAATTCATTCTATATAATATGGTTAAGAACGCTACCAGGCCAAGGGATCTCAGAGTCCTAGTGGACAACCATTTAAATATGAGCCAGCAGTGTGCAGCAGCTGCCAAAAAAAGCCAACACAGTTCTAGGCTGCATAAACAGAGGGATAGAATCAAGATCATGTGAAGTGTTAATACCACTTTATAATGCCTTGATAAGGCCACACTTGGAATAGTGCATTCAGTTTTGGTCACCATGATGTAAAAAAAAAGATGTTGAGACTCTAGAAAGGGTGCATAGAAGAGCAAAAAAGATGATTAGTGGACTGGAGGCTAAAACTTATGAAGAATGGTTGCAGGAACCTGGTATGTCTATTCTAATGAAAAGAAGAACTAGGGGAGACATGATAGCAGTGTATTGATATCTCAGGGATTGCCACAAAGAAGAAGAAGTCAAGCTATTTTCCAAAATACCTGAGGTAAGGACAAGAAGCAATGGGTGGAAACTGATCAAGGAGAGAAGCAATTTAGAACCAAGTAGAAATTTCCTGACAGTTAGACAGTTAATCAGTGGAACAAGTTGCCTCCAGAAGTTATGAATACTCCAACACTGGAAGTTTTTAAAAAGATGTTGGATAACCATTTGTCTGAAATGGTGTAGGGTTTGCTGCCTAACCAGGGGGTTGGACTGGAAGACCTCCAAGATCCCTTCCAACTCTGTTATTCTATTTTTAAAGCTAATGGCTTCCACATAAGATGGTTTCTATAACAATGTATTGCTCATTTCCTGCCTTTCTACCATACCTGATTAAACATGTTTGAAATCTGATGTTGTTTTCTTTATACATGAAAGAAATAGAAATAGAAGCCAGTCAATATTTAGCCTACCTTCTTGTTTTAATGGTTGAGACAATCAAGAAAGGATGCTAGAACAGTGTTCATTTCATGTATTCATAACCATGTTTATACTTGTACCTGTAATCTTATAATTGCTTGACAAAATAAAATAAAAAATAAATAAAATCTGAATATTCCTGCAAAGAATACGAAAAGATGCCAGAGCTTCTTTCTGCTGTAGTATATGATAGCATATATATGCTCTTGCCCACCATCCCCCCACTGGAAGTTAATCAGAGTACCATTTATTTGTACCTGCCATTTGCCTTAGGAGATGGCAGAAGATAATGAAAATATTTTACTATCTATTTTCAAATTATAAGCTGTTATTTCCAAAGAATGTGAAAACCTATGTATATTATCACATTATTATTCTCCAGGGAATGCAGTCACTATGTGATTCTAATTACATGGCTTCATTAACTTTCTACATTCTACCTGTTATGGGGGTTTCACATTAAGGACATTTGCATATGCAGGAAATTAATGCTATTTGCAAGGAGCTAATGTCATTAAACATTTAAGTAGCTCCTTGAAAATAAACAAAAGCTTTTTGCTAGGATTTTCTTTTTTTAGAATATCATTTGAATCACTTGGGTCCAAATAAGTTTAGGGGGAACATAAAAACAAATTAAAGAAAAAAACAGGGAGACAAGATTACAAATTGTATAGGATGTAATAGAGGGAAAAAAAACCAGAAGCAGTTACAGTGGTTAGAAAAATAGGATGAAAAATAAAAGTAGCTTTCCTCTAAATCCCACTGAAGAAATTCCTTTGCCAGACAAGACCCATAATATACTTCTCCTACTGGACCCTCCGGGATGGGTTCTGATCTTCTTTATAAATTTACTTCTGACTCTATATTTATAGCACCTTATTTCTACTATCTATCTTGTGTAATCATCAAACTATAAATCATAAGTTCATTTTTTTCTATTTCACACACACACAAAATATATAACTGGTTTCTACTCAGCAATAAATGTATTGTCTTTTCTCTAATCAAAGAAGTCAATTTAGCTATCTCAGCAAGTTCCACCATCTTCACCATCTGTTTCTTCACTGTGAATCTTTCCATCTTTATACGTATATAATCTTGTAGCTATCATGTACAAAAGCAATATTTTTTTTACTACAGATAATCTTTGATTTAAAATAGTTTGCTTAGCATTCATTTGAAGTTACAATGGCACTGGAAAAAGTGATTTTTGACTGTTTTTCACATTTATGACTGCATGGTTATGTGATCAAAATTCAGATGCTTGACAATTGTATCATATTTATGACAATTGCAGTGTCCTGAGGTCATGTGATCCTCTTTTGCAACTTTCCGACAAGCAAAGTCATAGGGAAGAAGATTCACTTAACAAAAATGTTGCTAACCTAAGAACTCCAGTGATTCACTTAACAACTATAGCAAGAAAAATAATAAAAAGGAGCAAAACTCACTTAACAAATCTTTCACTTAGCAACATACATTTTTGGCTCAATTGTGGTCATAATTTAAGGACTACCTGTATAGTTTATCCATCTATCCCAAACACTGTTCATTTTTTATGTCTCAAAGATTTAAACAATACAGCCAAAAGATGAACAGAGGTAGATGCAAGCATTTCGTATTGACTCATCAGTACCTATATTACAATAGCACAGTTAAAATCAGCCTCAAGTGTAAGATCCAGAAAGAGATCTTAATTAATTAAGCTACAATGTATGTAGGAAAACAACCAATGGAAAGCTTTATGCCCATGGGAGGTGTAGATTGACATAAAGCCATTTCTGCATTGGGGGAGGGGCTTCAAATAGTCCAAACAGACAGATCAAAGAGATAATCAGAGTTGTAAGGGATCTTGTAGGTCATCTAGTCCAACCTCCCACCCAAGTGGGAGACCTTACACCATTTCTGACAAATGGCAGTCCAATCTCTTCTTGAAAGTCTCAAGTGATGGCGCTATCACAACTTCCGAGGGCAAGCTGGTTAATGGCAACTGTCTCAGCAAACTGCAGGAAACAAGAGTTCTGGTGGCATAGTAGAACTTTAAAACTTTAAAACAGTTTTGATTGACCCAGTGATCCGTAGATAGTAAATGTCTTGCAATTGCCAAATAATGCATTTTATGGCCATGATTTGCTATTGTTGGATTACTCAAGCCTGTTTGGACTCATTTCAGAAGATGCTCCTCCTGTCAGAGATTTGTTATCTCTGTATTCATTAACAGTTATTTGTGCTTTTTGTAAATCAATCTTAACCATTTTGTAAAGTTCTCTCCAAAAGTCACATTCTCCTCCAAAACCTTGAATAAAAAGCCCAAATTAACAGTCAAAAGCCTTCTCTGCATCTAAGAAAATTATTACACCTTCTATCAATTCCAATAGAGCCAGATGATCATTTTATTTCCATCTCTTTGTTTCCATCTCTTTGTTTCTTTGTAGATTCTGTCTTAATCTCCAGAATTTCCACATTGCCTTTGTTTTTAAATCTTTACGCACTTTTACAGAGCTTCTATTTTTTTCTTTTTTCATTTCCTCATTCATGTTTATGTCTTTCATCCATTTTCCCCAAACGTTGTCAAATTAGTAACAAATGATTCAGGTAATTTATTGCCCAGTTGTTCAAACATTTCTAAATCAAAATTACAGTAATTCCCCCTTTTATTTTTTTTTCCAGCAATCCCCTCTTTCCTTCCATAGACTACATTACATTACAAAACCTTCACTTCCTGCAGTTTATTTATGAGGAGCATCATTCCAAAGTGCAAGGGAATATTTCCAGAATCTCTGCTTTTTCCAGACGAAATCTGCTACAATGCCATCACCACTGCTTCAGGGACATGTAGTTTGTCATGAATCCTCATCATAAACTTAATGTAGTTGCATTTAATCATGACATTGTTCTTTTAACCATTAAGTGTTTATTACGTAAAAGCAGTTGGTTCATACAACAGAATAAGCTATGATCAATACACAGTATAGTGATTAAGCCAACTGCATACTAAATCCAAATTAAACAAATCAGTTCTCAGTTTTATGCAATACAATTTGGCTCGGCCAAGATAAATAACATGAAGACAGATAACATACAGGTCATTTTTGGCAAAACTGTCCAATGAGCAGTAAGTCATAGACTAATTATACAGTAAGTTTTATAATTATAGAAATGGCAGTAGTCACCTCGTACTTCTCTGATAGCTTCAGCTGCTTGTGATGGATGGCTCTCTGTTATTAATGCACATGTAAGCTGAAAGACCGTGGAGTCAAGATATAGTTCATCTCATTAGGTAAGCATTACAGACTTGAGAGAGGAAAGTAAACAGCAGCTAAATAGTTTCCCAGAAAATTTTATATCTTGCCCCTCTACAATCAAAGCAGTGCTCATAAGGAGGATTTGCCTCCTTGCTCAAGCAGGAGAGTCTATTCCAAATATTTACCTCTACCTAGGATCAAACTCACAGCCTCCTGATTGTGAGTCGAGAGCTCCACCTCTAGGCCACTGCAGCTGCTCCATAAAAACAATACAATAGACTGTAAAATAATAAAAAACCACTCATAAAACTGAACAGCTGCAGCAAAGTAAAAGGCCAGAAATTAAACACCCAAAAAGAAAAACAGGTAATATGCCTAAACAAAACGGACTTCAATAGAATGTTAAACAAAACAGACTTCAGTAGAATGTGACTAGATAAGGGGATGGTTGGATGGTTCAAGGAAGGGATTCCCCAAATTTGATATTATCATTTTTTAAAATTTATTTATTTATTTTATTTATTTATTTTTGTCAAGTGATTATAAGATAACAGGTATAAGGATGGTTATGAACACATGAAATGGATACACATAAGGAAAATAAAAAGAAACAATAGGACAGGGACGGTAGGTATGTTGGTATGTTTATGCACTCCCCCTACAGACCTCTTAGGAAAGGGATGAGGTGAATAGTAGACAGTCTAAGGTTAAAGTTTTTGGGGCTTGGTGAAGAAACCACAGAGTCAGGTAGACTATTCTAAACATTGACCACTCTGTTGCTGAAGTCGTATTTCCTGCTATCAAGTTTGGTGCGATTTACCTTGAGTTTGTATCTATTGTGTGCTCTTGTATTGTTATGATTGAAGTTGAAGTAATCATTGACAGGTAGGACATTGCAATGTATGATTTTATATACTATACTTAGATCAGATCGAAGACGGCGTAATTCAAGGTTTTCTAGGTCTAGAATTTCAAGTCTGGTGGCATAAGGTATTCTACAATGAGTAGAGGAGTGGAGAACTCTNAATATCAGATACATAATGTGGGTTCCAGACTGATGAGCTGTATTCGAGTATTGGTCTAGCAAATGTTTTGTATGCTATAGTGTGATATTACCAGAGAAAAGGCTAGGTAAGGTTAGGTTAACAACAACAAAAAAGTTACTCAAAGCTGTATAAATAGACTGAGAGTTCTCATATGACTATATACCACATATACAATATCACTTTCAACTGGAAAAACCATAACAATAGAGTCTTTAACAAAAATTAAAAGAAAAAATACCTATTATTTCTTTACAGGTTTTACCTCTCTATGTTTATTTTGTTTTTTTGTTCAGACAACTGAACAATGCATCTCATGTTCCCCATTTCTCATGAACATCACTGTACCTGCTGCGGTCGGTCTAATCGCATGCGCTTTGCAGCATTCCTGCTTTCACTTTCACAGGCAGAAGCTAGGATACTCTCAGCTACTGCAGAAGTAAGATGTGAGGGAATGGGTCTTGACTATGGAAAAGAAAAAGAGAGAGAATATAAAAAGATTATTCATAATCATATGGACAAGCAGTCAATAGGTAATTACTTAATTTATTTCAACAAAAAGTAGAAATAAGGACTGTCAAAACTGAAAAGTGATAATTGGAAATTACATCTGTAGTTCACCCACAGATCCTCAGACACATGATCCTCCTTGCATATATCCATGTGGACTCTCATACATAACTATAGAGATAATGCATGTTGAAGAGGCTTCTGTGATACATCAACATTTCATCAACACTGGTGAAATAGTGGCCAAAATATTGATTTTGAATTCAAAACTCCCTATTTTTGAATTGCCTTGCCATTAATGGAATGGCACTCCTTCCTAATTCCAATAGTTCAGCGCAATACATGGATAACAATGCTGACTCAGTGTTGTTGTAAGAATTACAATTAGAAAATGAGTGTAAAGGGCTTAAAATAAGTATGTTATATAAATATTAAGTAATTAAGTATTATTGAAATCTAACTTAAGGTTTAATAATATTACAATAATATATGTTTTACTACTATATCCTTATGATTTTCTCTTTAACTAGTTTTGCAAATGAAAATCTTCAAAATATGGGAAAGCCATAATCTTTAAGCAATTTAATTTTGTTGAAGAAATATATAAAAAATTGTATACAGATTTATCCAATGGGTTGTAAGCTTTCTTTAAAGAATAAAAAGGTGTTTGTAATACTTTTTATTACAATGACAAACTGAATCCTACCATAGCAGATGTCTTAACCCTTTAAGTATTCAAAAGCTGTAAATTATTATTTTTGACACAAATCAGAATCATTAACATTTTTATAAAGTCAAATATTAATGGAATATGATTTTCATCATTAATGAAATTCATTTATTTTGATTTATTTATTTTACTCATGTATTCATTTTCCAAAAGACCACCCAACTGAATACCTATAGAAACAAATATAGGTAATATTTTTGTTCCCAAGGGTTAATTTGGAGTCAAAACATAAGTTGAGTACCAGACACATAAACATGCACATATATCAAAAGAGTTGGTAGTACTGCTAAGTGACAGATTTCATTCTCACCCTTCTAACAACCTTGCTACAGACAAGTCAACATGCCACTCATATTAAGTCAGAGTTATCTGTTTTAGATATCCTTTGCACATTGCAAGTGGCACAGGGAAGCAATTATTTTAAACAGAGTCAATAAGAAAAGTAAAAGAAACCTGCTCTCACTATTGTGTTCTCTACCAATACTGCCATTTTTCCTCATCATAATAGTCCATTCTTCTCAGTATCCATGTGACTAAGGGAAATCAAATAGTATAAGTCATTATGCTGGAGGAGTTTTCTTTTTCTGTATAATAGATTTCACTAATAGCTCCTAAATTCCTGGAGGGAATCACAGGGGCTACAGCTCCTGCAAGAGGAACTCTGTTGCCCATTCATAGAGATTGCGTGTTTCAGGAAATAATGCATTTTGTTCCTATGCTGTTGGTTGTAGTTTATTATTGCAAATATGAACTATCCAATCATTTGAGTACTGAATATATTGAAATTGGCAATTCAGTAATAAATTAACTTTAGTACTGAAATATAATAGATAAACAGGAAAAAGAAGATTGAAATGTAACAAATTAAAATGAAAGCCTAAACTAGCAGTAGATTTTATTAAAGATTATTATATTTTCATATTTCCAAGATAAGAAATGAGTTTCACCCACATAAGGCACACCAGTTTCCCTTCTGAAATTAATGGACTTAGAAATACTTACTTTGACTGGGCTGGACTTTAAATTTTAAAATAATAGGCATTCCTACTGTAACAAATGCAGCAAATGAAACATAACATAAATATATTGAAATACAATGCTCACAGATTCAGGAATGAATTGTTTCATTCTTCTCCAAGATCAAACTGTTCTAGGGATGGTTTAGCATAAATGCTTTCAATTAGAGTAACCATCCCAGAAATTACTATTACTGTCATTAGCAATGACATCTTGAATTTTTCTATTTCAGAGGAAAGTAACTTATAAGATTTGGTACAATCTAGAGGAGAATGGAGTTATTTCCCCAGTCCAAGAAGTTTGCATAATTGTACGTAAGAACTTTCTATTACATACACACTCAATTTATTTTATTATTTTTAAAGGTTTGTTGCTTAAACCCAGAGAAAGGCAGAGGTTTTATAATGGAAAAGTCCACTCTAACCTACAGGGGAAAGTCATTCAAGAGTAAATTACTCTTACTTCACTTAAAATATTCTGCATATAAACACATGTATACAGTCTCGCTCATGCTCACTTCAAACACTCTTAGATTCTTGCATAAGATTCAACATTTACAAAATACAGAGTATTGGAAAACTTGGAGAAACCATACTGTTTTGTAAATAAGGAGCTAAAAAGAAGAAAAAAATTATTTAGAAAAATAAAACTTTACTATCCTGTATTTTGTACCTTTCTAAATAAAAGAATTCATTCACTAAATCGCTATGATCATATAAATAGGTAGGCCTTCACTGAATTTTATAGAACATTCAGGTTCTTATTGGATCATTGTCTTCCCATATAAATCAAGTCAGATCTTGATAGCTGAACTTCTATTGTCAGGGACAATTACAAAAACAACAACAAAAAATTCTGCTACCTTTTGAAAATTCAAGGTTTGATTTTGCATTAAGATTTTTACTTTTGTGTTATTATTTGTTGATATTAATGATTAGAAGATTATGAATGTTTAGGATGGAAATATTATTACATTAACAATTTAGCAGTTTATACTGTATGTTCATCTCATTTATTACTACCTTATTTGAATAAAATCCACGTGCAAGCCATAATATACAAGGAAGGCAAGCTTTCTTTCATACTTTTAATGACCTATTCTGATAAATTAGCTGACCTCAAAATCTATCATTTCTGTTAGATTAAACTTTTTAGCACTGCATATATCTACACAAGTACAATATTCTATCAAAAATCCTTTGAATTTTCAAAAATTGCATATATCATTGGCCTAATAACAATATCCAAAATCTTACAATGAAAATTCCATTACTTATAGTCAAATTTAGAGATTTATGAATGTATAGAGAAACAATTGTAATGAGATTATAATAATTAATTAATTATAACATTATTCATTATATATAAATGTAATAAATATCTACAGTATCTTTCCCAAATATAAAAGAAAGGGCAAATGCACAGGCTGAGATTAGGTTACAATAATTACATTTAAGGCAGTAATTGTTCCATGCCCAATATTTCTAAAACAAGGTTTCAAAATGAAATCTTATGTGTACCATATTTTTACCTCAATATACAAAAAATATGTACATTTATGAAAAAAAAATAAGTATATTTTCAGGTTAGAAGGCAAATATGTTTATGTTCTATCAGTTCAGCCTGTTAAATAACATGTTTCTCTCCACATATATCCTCTAAATGTGTTCTAAATATATGCCTCACTTTTTTCTTTAGTATCAAAGTGTTCAATAATTCTGGTAGTGGGATTTAGAATTGTTCCTTCATTTATATATAATTAAATTTCAAATGTCTGAAAAAAGATAAAATTCAATCATAATATCTCAACAGAATCAAAACTACTCACCAACATCCTGCTATAGAATTAAGACTGCAAAGTATATCTTGAGAATAGTGGTGGCATGTATTTGAAATATTCATTATAAGAGACATGCAATTCAAATGAACATAATGTGCATATTTGAACAGCATTTTCAATACAAACTAAGAACAGCACTGCACTCTGTTGGATGTCCTGATATTGTTTTACTTTGATGTTGTCTCATACCCTTAGCAAATTGACATATATTGATGTTATCATTTTGATCCTTGCAATATTGCATTTGATAGCAGTTTCAGTGTTTTTTAATTCATGATGCATATGAATTAAGAAGAAGAAAATCATCAGTAAGTAATTATTAGCAAAATGAAGGAGGGCAACCACAGCTGACTATTTTGAAAAGAGACCTTTGAACAAAATTAGCCCCTTAGCAAGTTTAGAGCATTTATCTATGTTCTACATGGTTATAAAGCAACAATAATTTTCCAATTTCCAGAAAAATTGTAATCACAAAATGTAAAGAAGCAACAAATACTTTCTAGCTAATTATAAAGACACCGGCCCTCCCAGCTGCATGCATGTATATAATACCAACTTGTGACCTAATTTATTCCTGTCACAGTGACATGGGGAAGGCTACATGCAAAAGTAAATGCATACACACGTTGACAGAGCAAAAGTAAAGCAATGGAACACATGTATCTGTTAAGGATTTCCTAATCAATTTACGTTATTTTTTTCTGAGACAGGTGTTCATGCAAAACTGTTGTTTCATAAAAGAAGGATAATGAGAAGAGAGATTTAGCAAACTGCCACTATCAGAACTTAATGGAGAATATTGTGAAAGGATTATTTTAACTCAGATTTCAATTAATCAAAAGCTACCTATTCCTTGTAGTCTTTTTAAATAAAATGAGATTTATTTAGAGCTTTGGGTATGAATTCCTATTTATATGAAATTTTGTTAATGTTTTTTCATGTTCTCATTATATGAATAATTCTACCAAAATTTAGGAAAGGAGTCCAAAAATATAAATTAAACTTGTTTCTAAGTAAGTATGTTTCATTCATCTTAAAGGTATTAGCACAAGCATTACCACATTTCTGCCCTTATGGGTTAAAAGTGTCAGCAGTCCTCATTCCAATCATTTAACTTATATCAGCTGCAAATACTGTATATGCAAGATTTTCAGCCAGAAATACAGACATGTTACCAGCAAGTCAGATTAATCAATCCTCCCTTCTACTTCTTAAATTAGTGAGATGACTTGATTCCTTGTGACTTCCTAACAATGTTCGCCATCTCAACCTCAACCTCATCTGTATTCTTCCAAGGATTTTTCCATGATTTATGTGATAACATCCACACACATCAGATAATGTATTAAGGGAAATAGAAGTCTTCCACTTCCATTTCCCTCAACTGTGTGAAGCATTGTCATTTTTCTATACTCACACCAAATCTCCACATACATGCTTTTTTAATTCCTAATTGTCAGCCCAAGGGAGTTTTAATTTGTTCTTATATGCTGTGATATTCTTAGCAACCATATTTTTGGTTATCTTATTTCTCATTCTCTTTTTCAAGGCTTATACTCCACAGCTAATTACTCTTGAAAAGATGATTTCTTTAATTATTCAGATCTTTGTTGTGAAAAAAATATCCTTTACAATCTTACATTATTTGTCTTCCTGCCTCAGATTACTTTTCTCCTTGTTATTCCAGCATATTGTTAATCTTTATAATTTAGCTAAAGAAAATGAAACCAGCTACCATTCTTACTTGCCTGTCAACTGTAAATTCATGAGCTATATTGGTTGACATTAACTTTGTCTTTTTAATATTTCATATTAACCCAGATTTTCACTTTCTATTTTTACTCCCATAAAGACCTCTTCTATTAAGGCTAATAGGTATGACAAAACCCTTAAGTTTTCTCCTAGGAAAATAGTGAACAAAAAATGAACCTAGACAAACAAACTGATTCAGAATAAAATTTAAACAAGGATAAATATTGTTGGTATATCTGTTTATCTTACATAGCAAATACACTGTCTGAATGGCAGGATTAAAAAACTGATAGCTAGAAAAAAATGAAGTGAAACATTTATAGTGTGTGTGCATGTATCTGTGTGTGTGTGTGTGCTGTTCAGCTTCCTTCAGGTATTATCCCACGTCATTGTGCTTTTAAAGTTGTAGCAACGTTTCAGCAGAATCTCATCTGCCATCATCAGGCTT
>BHFT01047455.1:0-12605 GCA_004320025.1 Laticauda laticaudata | reverse complement strand
GGCAAAGATTCTTGCTGGTACAGGAAAACCCAATCCTTAGCCGAAGTTCAATCTGGAAAGAGGATCCAGCTGTGAAGCCAGATGCGTCAGTGAGAGTTGGGCTGGAAAGATCCAGAGAAGGAGCCACCCCTCGGGGATCACAAACTACCTGCCGGCGTGGAAAAGAGAGCCATGGCAAGAGTACGGGAACAAGAGAGAAACTCTCACTGGATCAACGCAGGAGACTCCTAATGAAGGCCTTGAGCACCTCCAAGCTGGACAAAGTATAAGGGACAGGGGAGGTAGCGCCAGCTAGAAAAAGAGAGCAGCCCTTTCTCCATAAATCAAACCCGAACAAGCGGGCCAGCCCCAGGGGCCTCAGCAGGAGTGTAATCCTAGAAGCCAGAGAGCTCCTGAGACTGCCCTCTGTTAGAAGTAAAAATACGGGGAAATCCCAAAAACCTTGGGATTTTTCTTAGCCCAAGTTTTGAAAGCTATAGTAGGAAGAATACCGGGGAGGATTTTCCCATCAGAAGCAGCCAAAGTGAGATGTGTTACCAGGGTTCCGGAGGGAATAGCTGGCGAGTGGTTGGCTGACCCTGTCATAATGATAATGCTCCCCAGTTGATGAATTATAAGCTGTTTCATTGACTGCGTGCGGCTAGTTTGAGGACCCACTGGAGATGCAAGGGCTGATCAGGTATGAAGACCAATAAATCAGGTGAGGAGGTCAAGTGGCTGACTACAGCCAATGATTAGACAGTTAGCATGGTCATATCCAGGCTCGTCCCAGAAGCCCTGATAGAAGCGTTGTAAAGATGGTACCAAGAGCATTTAAAGATCTGTACCAGAGATGCATTGCTAAACAGGACCCGAATGACTTAGCAGGCATGTATGTACTGCTGGCAGTAATAAGTGGAGAATTGATTAAATCGAAGTCAGGACGGACGGGACGGCTGGTTTTGGGTGGAGGCAAGCCTTCACCCAAGTCACTCAACGAGGCTCCCAAACTCAGAGGGGAGGAGTGACGGCAAGACCCAACCCTTTGCCTTTTTTCGATGCGGGAAGGAAGGGCACCGGGCTGTGAAGCTGCAAAGTCGACTGAACCAAAGGGGGCGCCAAAAGCAAGGGAAGAAACCTGACAAAAAATCCCCACCAAAGCCTCGCGAAGCCGACCAACAAAGTCGAAAGAGATGGCAGAGGTCCGCCCCTCCCACGAAGAGGAGTCAGAAACCCGATACCCCTGAAGAGGCGATTGACTCGGAAGACAACTTCCTGGGTAAGTCAAGCGGGGCCCTATGACATTCCGTGTGAAGCTGAGGGCAACCAGTTCCAGGGTGAAGGGGAAATGCTCCTATTAGACCTGCGGTGCACAAGGTTATAATCAGACACGGAGTAGTGGAAAAATGGAATTAAAAACTAACCTTTAAAGATGCCCATTTTCTTTTGCCAATTAGCATGATGCAGTGGCTGCGGTTGCCCTGCACGTTTATCATGGAACCTATAGAAATGATCATGGGGAGCAGAGTGAGACTCTGCGCCTTTATTGTGGCCCTGGGATGGAGAACCATCAATACTGGGATTGCCCTGGCATCGAAATGGAACCCCCAGTTTAATGGAGAAAGGGGTCAGTTTGCGCATATGCACCAAGCAGCGACCGGAAGAAGAGGGGAGATCGCAAGCCGAAGCTTCAATTCCGATTGAAAAGCTTCCACAGGTACCAAACCCGTGAAAGGGGAGGAGAAAATTCCAAAAGGTATTGGATTTTAAAGAATGTTAAGTGAGAAGGCCTCGATGAGCTCCTGGCCTCACCGGTCAAACAGACTGTTTTTATTGAAATTTTGCCTGGGGTGAAAGCTCCCGAAACTGAAAGTTGTAATCAATGAAAACACCACGGGAATTAGAGGAGATCTCTCTCTGGCTCCAATGGCTCCCAGATCTTCCTGGTCACTAGTTGAAGATGACATGATGTTCAGACCCCCTCAGAAGAAAGATTAGATATTTTCTCCGGGTGGGCTGGTAGAGGTGAGAATCAGAATAATGTCGTCGGTGCTCCATTCAAAATCCAAGAAAGAAATACTTAAGACTCTTTAAGAGGCATAAATTACAACTAATAACATTTGCTTCTGATGTATCTCTAATTCAAGTATCAACACTTTCCATTGGGGTCTACATATTTTTCTATTACCTTTATTCTTTCTTTGATATATACAGCTGTCCCCCTGTTTCTGATCTGCCAGAGCTGTAAATAATCTTCCTAATTTTGGGTATTCTAAGTATTTGCTAAGCTATTCTTTAATGTGCACTTCTTACAGACATATTATTTCTATTTTTTGTTTAGCCAATCTCGTAAGTATTTGTTTTCTTTTAATGGGTGAGTTCAGTCTATTAATGTTTAATATTAGCCTGGTTTCCTCTTCCATCATTCTATCTGCCTTCTATTAATTCTCGTGTCTCTTTGTGGGCATGTTCTTAGTCTCATTACTTCCTTCTCTCCTTGCTCAATTTCCTCTTTATTTCCTCCTTGTTCCGTTTCTCCTAGTTCCTGTCGTTGGTCTTCTTGGCTCCCTGTCTCCAGCTTATCCGTGCTGCTACTTTCTTCTTCCATTCCTATTATTTGGTCATACAGGTCTTGTGCTTTATCCAAATTGTCTATTTTCAACCTCTTCTCCTGCGATGTTATTAACATCCCTTCCAGGATAAGCCACTGAAACACTATATTTCTTTTAATCAATTGTGTTGCCAGAAATTTATAATCTCTTCTGTGTTTGAGTACTTTTTTTTCAGAATCTGTTTTAAAGTTTGTATTTCTTTATTTTTGTATATTAATGGTTCGTCCCTTGTTATCTTATATATTATGTCCCGTACCTTCTTCCTAGCAAATCTAACATGGACTTCTCGTAGTAATCTATTGTGTCTCGTATAGCTGGTTTGAATTCTATAGGCTTCGTCAATTTCTAACAGGATCTCTCGACTTTCTCTCTGTAAAGCTGGTGCAATTAGTTCTGCCATGATAGTGCTCAGATCTTCCTCTTTGCTCTCCATGATGTTCTGGAACCTCAAGTAAAAAGCAGCACGGTCCATTTCAAGATGTATAATTTGTTCCTCTAATTCGTTATTCGCTGTTGTCATCTTTTTATCTACTAACCCCAGTTTCTTCTCCTTTTGCTCTGATCTGATTTCCACTACTTGTAGTTTTTGTTCATTCTTCTCAATAGTTTGTTGTATCATGTCTACTTTGTCTTCCAGCTTGTTGAAGTTCCCCTTTATTTCCACATAGTTCCTTGATATATTCTCCTGCATCTTCAGTTTCTTGGATTACCAATAATGATGCTTGTATTGTTTGCATGTTAAACGTTGTACTTTGCTTTTTGGCCACCAACATTTCCCTCGATCATCTTCTGGCTAGCAGGGGATGAGACTGTCAATACTGTGTTGTCTTCTTTGTCATTTTCAACATTGATGTTATGGCACTTGTCATGTTTTTGAAACTTCTATTTACTTCTGCCCACACTAGCATCCACTTTATGTTCTATTTTAAGGTTTTATTTTGGTTGATCTCTTTTTTTCCCCTTCCTACTTATTTCTACTTGTTTCTACTTTAGAACCTACTCCAATTTTCCAGGTTTTCCTTATTTTAAATATTTAAACCTTTCCAATCCACTATATCCCTACCAGTCACAAAACATATCTATCTACCTCTCAACCAAACTTTTTCTCACTACTCCTATCCTATTTATCCTATTTATATACTATAGTACCATAATTTCTTTTAATCCGTGTACTAAATGTTCTTAATTCTATTAAATAATAGATATCTTAAATTTATCTTAAGTAACAATTCATTAATGTTTCAATAAGTGAAATAATAACACTCTTATCAATATAACAAACTAATTAATCAATATTTCTCTAACAGAAAAAGGAAAAATGATTATTAGTTATAAATTAGAACTTAATTGTGCATAGATATAAAAGTAGTATAAGTATTTCAGTTTAATACATCACTGTAGTTGTAGTAAATTGTAGTAGAGGAGAAATATATGTGGTGTATAATTATAACTATATAAGTCTTATCTTATAGACATAATCAAGCAATATCTAAAAATCTATAAATTTCCACCCCAAAGCTCCTTAGATTTTCTTAGTTTAAGTTGAACCAACAGTCCAAAGTTTTGAACTTAATCACTCACTGTCAGCACTATCAGAAACTTATCCTTCAGTCCAATCCTATTCTGTTGTCTCTGGCGTTCCTTTCTCCTCTTTCCTCACGTCCGAGCTCCACTTTATCTTTCCTTCTGCCATTTTTCATTTCTCTTCTCTGTCTTATACTTCACACTTTCTCTTTCTCCTTTCAATCTCCTTCAGTTTAGTGTCCATCTTGTCGATCTCTCCACACCTCACGGGCCTCATCGTCTTCTTCAATCAAATATCTCTCCAGTCCTTTCACTCTCTCCAACTCGCTGTTCTTGCCACTTAATTCCTTCTTGTTTCACTGCCTCCACTCTCCCAGTTCCTTCTCTAAATCTTTCAAATCCTCTTTTTTCTTTCCATTTCCTCCTCTGTTTATCCGTTCGTCTTTCCTTGCCACCACCTGAAGTCCTTCACTCAAAGTTCTGTGTCCTCTCTCTTCTCAACCTTTTCAGTCTATGTAAATTTGCTGAATCACTGCTCGTTCCGCCAAATCCATGTTCCTCAGAGATTCCCCACCTGCCGAAGCTTCCCTTTTCAGTAAATATTCAGGACTCACTTTCTTTTGTTAAGTCACCACCTTTGCATCTCTGGGATTTTCCGATCAGCTTTAACAACACACTGTTAGTAATCTCTTCACTTCCTTCTCATCTGTGGCTTAGTCACAGACTCGGGTCTGCCATACTGGTATGACAAGCACTTTCACTTCGGGTTTCAGGAGTTTCCTTTCATGGCAGCAGGCAATCGCCTTTCACCTCATCGTCATCCAGGCTTCCCCTCTATTCTGCTTGGCTCTCTAGGCTCTTTGCACCCCCGAAGGGTCCCCAAAGCAAAAGAATGGGTTCCAGGAACGGAGACTGTTCTCCTTTCCCCCTTTCACCATGACCTCACCACCGGAAGCCCCTGTTAATGTGAATAGAGATTTGTATTTTTGTTTTTAAAAAATAAAATAATAATAATAAAAAGAAATAGGATGACTATGGCAAAAAAAGCAAAGGTAGTACCAAGAATAATAGGTGCCCTGGATCTAATCCCAAAATAAGTGAAGCATCACTTGAATACCATCAGTTCTGATAAAATCATAAATTTTGGGAAAGAAATCTGTAATTTTATTGAAAAGTGAGCTCGGAAGACCTATAGGATGATTTATAGGATGATTTTGATAACATGATTTGGAAAAATGTTTAATGGGAAATTATGTTTGAATAAAAATGCAAAAATATTTTCTTTTTCCCCAGTCGTCCATATACCAACAAAGTTATAACTTTATGGTACCGTCCCCCTGAACTTCTGCTAGGAGAGGAACGATACACACCTGCCATTGATGTCTGGAGCTGTGGGTGAGGCATTTTTTGTAATAAACTTTATGCAGCAAAGTAATTTGGAAAAAGGTACAGATTACGTGGTATAATAGGTACATTTGAACCATAGACCCGGATACATTACAATATAGCAGCAATTGTTTTATTGACAGTGCTTAGATTATCTCTAGAATGCCCTAAAAAGGGGTGCAGTTACAGTCCCTGTTTATACTTACATAAAATATCACTGCCTGGATACAGCAGCAGGTATGTACAAATGGAATTAATAAGGCCATTAGAGTACGTACAATGTAGTGAAACAGGACTGCAAATAAAGTAGGGTTTCCAATAATTTCAAAATATTTTCTGAATATAGTTTTTCTTGAAAGACATGTTTTTCTTGAGATTTTCAGCATTCCTTGGCTTTCTAAATATTTTATGCTGAAAGTTTTTCTGGCGAAATGTTATTAAGGATTAATTGTATAATTTGATATCATAAAACTGAGCAGTGTTTCATTTCCCCTGGGAAATTTATTTGGGTTAGGGATTTTTAATTTGGACCTATATTCTCCTAGAATCATTTGCTTTCTTTTTGTAGATGTATCTTGGGTGAACTTTTTACTAAAAAACCAATATTTCAAGCAAATCAAGAACTTGCTCAACTGGAACTGATAAGGTCAGTATATCCTAGGTCGCTAAAAAATCTACTTTTCAGCAAATATTTCTCTCCATATAATTAAAATATATTACTTGCAATATTTGACAAAAATAAAAACAATTGTTTTTAGTGAGAAACTGGAGTTATAATGTAATTATGATTATAGATTTCAACTCAGAAAATTTAGTTATGCTTTTTAAGCACTTCTTCCAATTTTTGTCTTCTTTCTGTTGCAATACTTTTTAATGAAGATAAAATATTGTACCCAACAAGCCATAGCTTTATTAAGCAAACAAGAATTCTCTACTGAAGAGTTATTCTTACAATTTAAGATTAATTTAGTCTTTTTAAATATTTCTAATTGTGTAGATTTGAATGGCATTGTTTTAATTAAATGCATGTTTGATGCAATAACCTTTGTGGTACTTTTTTAATTTTATGACAAATATTGTTTTTACATAGCCGCATATGTGGGAGTCCTTGTCCTGCAGTATGGCCTGATGTTATAAAATTGGCATATTTCAATACCATGAAACCAAAGAAGCAATATCGTCGAAGACTGAGGGAAGAGTTTGTTTTGTAAGAATTTAACTATTTAAATATAATGTTTTCTCTCCCATTCATGAATTTATTCTGTTGTTTATGATCTTCATATCCTGTATCTTTGAAATATCATCTTTGAAAAGAAGCAGAATTTATAGACAACAAAAGTTCTTCTGCCTTTATTGACAGCCTACAAGATAGATCAGATTAGGAAACAACAGAAAGAGTGGAACTAAATTTTATTGAGATAAGCTATCGTAATACAAATCTTGCATGCCTGCATGTGTTTTACATTCCCTTTCATCCAGTCTGAGTCTTTTCCCAAGCCTTCCCAGAGTCTAAGCAATGCTTTTGCCTGTATTTTATGTGGGCTGTGACTATTTATTTACAACTATTTTCATAGCTCTTTACACATATTTTTGCATGATTCAAACTATTTTGAAAAGTGGTCTTTATTTAGTTAAGTTCATACTCTCTACATAGAGAAAAATAAATATTGCATGTGAGATAAATACTATTTTATTTGTTAGAATAGCTTGTAAGATGGGCGACCATATCGATTTGACATATAAATAAGGATATTTTAATGAATGCTTTTTTGCACAATTTTTTGCACAAAAAGATGCACTGGACTATAAGACGCACATTAGCTTTAGAAGAGGAAAACAAAAAAACCCCCTGCCTCTGCCTCCCAATACCCATCTGGTATTCATCTGGCTAGTGTCCTTGCAGCAAACACCAGGGAGCTGGCTTCTCTGCTGCCTTCACCAGGGAACGTTGGCGCCTTTGCTGATTGGCAGTTGGATCAGCCTCCCGGAATTCCGCTGATCAGCTGTTCTAGGTGGCAGGGATCGCCGCCACCTATCGCTGCCTGTTTACTGAGCCTCATTGGGTACTGCTTACTTTTGCCAGCAGCAGATGCCAATTGCAGCTGCCCAGTTGGTGGTGAACTGCAGTGGCAAATGGGCAACAGCGATTGAGTGGTGGCAAACGGGCAATGGCAATTGAGCGGTGGCAAACAGGTAGCAAGAGGCAGCGGTGGCAAACAGGTAGCAAGAGCCACCACGTAGACAGCTGATCATTGATATTCCAGGAGGCCGATCCAACCACCAATAAGCTGCTCAGCAGTGAAGACTCTAGCATTCTGCAGCCGCACCAGCCCCCCTCCCCCCCACTGCAATATTCATGTCAGGGTTCCAACAAATCCACCCCCATTCAAATCAAAAGTATCTAGCAGCATCTCAAAGAAAAGAAAATTGATTTATTAGAAATGGTCATGTGGCGTTTAGCTGGGTGCAACTGATACTAAATTACATCATACATTTCCCCCTTAACCCTGGTCTTCCCCCCACCCCCTGGATGTGACTTCTCCAATGGGCCACATCATCTTCAAGAGTCATCCATCATGCTCTCCAATAATCTTCTTACGCTCCAACAACTTTGGGCTGCCAGGGTGATTATCTAGGCATTTAAGGAATGCCTTGTTTTCCCCCATTCTTTTTAGTTAACAATTTGCTCTATAAGACACACAGACATTTCCCTCACTTTTGGGGGAAGAAGTGCATCTTATAGTATGAAAAATAAAGTACTTACCTACATATTTCCACCATTTATTGCACACTTCTGTCAATGATGGATGAGCATGTTAAACCCACTGCAAAAGAACTCTAAATCCTATCCCTCCAACTTGTTCCTGATAGACCTTTGTATCTCTTTGAGTAAAAAAAGATGCTAATAAAAATATTCCTTCAATATTGAGAAAATATGGCATTTGCAATTGCTTTTTGGATAGCTCATAAGATTGGGAGCAAAATGTTGCAACAAAATTTCTTTCTTGTACTTCTGAATTCTTTAACTGATGTTTTGGATGTTAGTCACAGGCTTCAAGAAATCTTTTCTGATCCAAACTTGGGCTTTGATTTTTTTTTCTTCACAAGTAAAATTCTGTATGATATTGCCTTGATCGACAATTTGTTTTTGGGTTGTAATTATGATATAATTATAATTATGTTTTTGGGTCATAATTATGATATTTGATCAGCTGTTAACAATCTTCTGATATTGAAGAAATCAATAACATGACCAATGTCTTCCTTGTGAAATGTCATGTTTGATAGCAATTCCTCTTTGAGTGTCTGCTGATTATTTGTCAGTTCATTTACATTTCTCATACGAAATTCATTAATTATTTAGTTCAAGTTGTGGTGTTCAAACAAATAACTTTTGCCCAGTATACCATTTTTATAATTGTTGGTCCAGCATGCAATTTTTATATCACTGCTGTCACTGCCATAAGCATTTGGAATTGAATTTCAGTTGGAGAACTCCTTTAGCAATAAAATTTGATTAAGGCATGTTGCTTAAAATGGTGTGACAGACGCTCATTTCAGCCTTCCGTTTAACAAACAATAACAGTATAACTATTTTTCTTAGCAACTTCCACCAACTGAAAGGAAACAACAAATGCTAAAGAATTTGTCAGAATTTCTAGTGTCATCTGACAACTTTTGAGGCATTATTTTTCATTAAGACTCAAAGTGTTATATTTAACATTTAACATATGCACAATATTATATTAAACATTACATTGTATAGACAACTGGTATTGATTCTTCTAGAGTAGCATTAAAATTAAGCATATCAGTTTATGTGAAAAAGTTGTCAGTTATCTGAGGTCTCATTTTTTAAATGTTTATGAAAACAAATATAACTTTCTTTAAATGTTAAGTCTAAAAGGGAATAAAACTTTTGAAGTCTTTGAATGAACATTATTTTGTTTTCTTTTTTAATTTTTTTAATTTTTAAAAACAAACATACACATACAAAACATAAAACCATCTTCCATTTTATATGCATACAGTGTGTCAGTTGGTTACATATCTTTTGTGCTATCCTTTTGTAGTCATTTACTCACAATTTATATCAGTCTTNTATGCTTATATATTTATCAGTTATTAATCATCCATGACTAAACTATTTATTCCATCATTTTATACGAGATATTCCAAATTTTATCTTAAAATATGTGTTGTACTTTCAACCAGTGGTTATATATATCTATATTATGTTTTATATTAGTCTATTAAATTTCTATCACAAAATTATTTAGTCTATTACATTACCATGCCTTTTTATCCAACCATTGATAAAACAAATGCCATATCATATAAAATTGCTTGTCTTTTTGTTCTCTAATTTCAAATGTCAGTTTACAACATTATTTTGTTTTCTTGACATCCTTTTATTTATTTTTTACAGTATTCCTGTAGCTGCACTAGATCTCTTTGATTATATGCTTGCTCTTGATCCCAGCAAACGTTGCACAGCAGAACAGGCACTTCAGTGTGAATTTCTGAGAGATGTGGACCCTTCAAAGATGCCTCCACCAGAGTAAGTGTTTCTCAGTTGAGTTTATTTTCTACAAAATAAAACTCATTTCTATCAATAGAAGCCAGGTACTACATACATGCTAATTTTTGTTGCACATTGGATCAAGGTTTACTACATATTGTGACTGCATTCAGGGGTGGGATTCTACTGGTTCTGCTTGGTTCTATAGAGCCGGTTGTTATAATTTTGCGCAGTTCGGAGAACCAGCAAATTGCATCACTGGCTGGCTCCACCCCTTTCTGCCCACCTCTTCCCTCCGCACACAGTCAGTCCTTATCATGCATGCACAGCATTGCTGCAGCCTGCTTTTGCCCACCCACCAGGCCAGCCATTGCTGCATGCCTTCCGCTGCCTGATCTCCCTGGGTGAGTGAGGCTCTGCAAGCTCTGGGGCCCAGTTGTCTACCTGCCACTGCCAGTTGCCTTTCCCCCCGCACACACTTGCCTTTTGCCGCCGCCCTACCCCCAGCAGGTAAGGCCCAGCAGCTGCGTTGAATCCAGATAGGGGGCGAGATGCAGACTGGTGGGGACTCGAGCTAATTTTCGCTGTACTGGAGAACATGTGGAGAGGCTCATGTTCTCCTGCTGCTGGGAAAGCAAGTGAGTCTTTCCTGGCTTAGCTCTGGGCAGCAGAGAGAAATAGGATTCAACCGGGCTGCTTCTCTGCCACCTCTGTTTCCCTATGGGAGGGGAACTTGCTATGCTGGGAAAGACTCTCTTGCTTTCCCAGCAGCAGGAGAACACGAGCCTCTCCACATGTTCTCCAGTACAGAGAAATTTAGCTCTGATTCACAGCTGCTGGGTCTTGCTGGCAGGGGGCAGAGATGGGGGTGAGCGACCAGGGAGCATGACACTTTGCTGCTCACATGGCCCCTTTATCTGCTACCCCTTCCATCTCCCTCCCACAGCGCCTTTGTTGAACCCAGAACAATCGCCTTTGTTGAACTATCCCAGAAACAATCGCTTTGTTTGAACCCAGAATCGGCTCTCCTTGGTTGGCCCCACCACGCCACCCAGTTGTACGCCATGTCAGCAACAAAGCGTGCTCATTGAGTCACCAGTTTGATGGGAGAAGTTGGGGAAGGAGGTGGAGGGTCCTGCGTGGCTGCACAGGAAAGGCGCTGCTGAGAAGCGGGGAAGTCTTCTAGTGGTCTGACCCAGCATTCAGGCTGGTGAGCCACAAGAAGTTGGAGCACTGTGAGAAAGGGGGTATTTCGCCTATATGGGCAACGCCGTCCTCATCCTAGCTGAATTGGGTCCATTCGGGGTAGTCGAGGGATTGGGTGGAGCTCACCGCAGCTCCCTGCCCTTCTTAGATTAGGGAATGGCCATTTATTCTGCCAGAGCCAAGAGGATTGCAGAGGGGGAAGATCAACTTGAGCAACTCCTCCAAAGTGTCTATTGCCCTGGATTTTGATTTGGACACTTACAAGCAAAGCGAAAGGCTAAACGAGTAGCTGCTGTTGCACGTCAAGCCCAGGCCTCACCCCAACGGCTCTGTAAAGCCAACACCAAAGATAGTGAGTGATCAGGTTAAAACCATGGTGCAATGCTTGCTCAGATCTTGGCCACTCCAGGCCATCCGACCTCAAAGCCCTCGGGCTTGGTTGAAGCCTAGGGAGGCCACCACTCCAGGCTTCTACTCGCCCATGCTTGGTCACCGCCTATCTCACCTTGCCTGAAGTGGCTGGCCCTGCCTCACCTACCCACTCCTCAGTGTCTGTCGTCGCCTGTCCTGAGAAGGTTAAGGGCGACGTGAGGGAATAGTGAAGCAGCCGGGTCCCTTATCTTCTCCCCTCTCTCCCCCTTCTCTCTCCCTCCTTCCTCCCTCCTGCAGCTGGGCCAAGCAGCAAGCATTTCCTTGGTGTTGTTGGACTTGGCCCAGCTGCGGCTTTGAGAGAGAAAAGACACACAAACACACATAAACAACTACAAACACACACAGAGGGGGGGGGAGATAGGGAGAGGGGCAGAGAAAGATACATGGGGGGAGAGAGCCATAGAGAGAGAGCATGGGTCTGGATAAAAAGAAGAGAGAGGGAAAGAGAGAGAAAACAGAGAGGGAAAGAGAAATACAAGAAAGAAAAAAGAAAGGCAAAAGGAGGAATGGATAGGCAAAGGGGAGAAGCTGGAAAGAAGGGAAAAAGAAAGAAAAGGGAGGAACAGAAAGTGAATGAAATATATGGTCATGAGAGATAGATAAAATACATGGAGGGAGGGAGAGAGAGAAAAAAAGGAGAATGAAGGAAAGGACACAAACCTTGGCTTCAGAAGACTCTTGAAACAGCAACAATCTAGGGCTGGGAGAGATCTCGAGGTCATCTTCTAGTCCCAACCCCTTGCTCCTAGTAAGGAGATCCTTACAGAATCATAGGAATAGCAGGGTTAGAAGGGAGTGTGTGGTGTGTGTGTGTGTGTGTGTGTGTGTTGTGTGTTTTAAGGTGAGTCTGCCCCTTAACTTTAGAAAGGAGAGAGGGAGAGGAAGGGTCTTTCTTATCTTTTCTTATCTTTCTTTTTCTTTCTTTTCGTTTTTCTTTCTTCTTT
>BHFT01047454.1:0-13982 GCA_004320025.1 Laticauda laticaudata | reverse complement strand
GCCTGATGATGGCAGATGAGATTCTGCTGAAACGTTGCTACAACTTTAACAGCACTATAATGACATGGGATAATACCTGAGGGAAGCTGGACAGCACATATATATATCAAAACACAGCAGATGCAGTTTATTGCTACATGTCTATGTTAAGTTAGGTTTGTCATCTGGCAATAAAAAGGCATAATATATTTATGTTTGTACTGTATGATTGTATCTGTGCGGGGGGAACTGCTTAGGGTCAGAATGACTGGTGTGAGATGAAAGCATCTGTAATTAATGCAAGCATCATACAACTGACTTGGAGGGATGGGGTGTGAAGAGAAGTAGCATTAGTTTACCTGCTATTTCAGATGGGTTTAGCAATAACAATAGCACTTATACACCACTTTACAGTGTTTTACAGCCATTTCTCAACAGTTTATAGAGTCAGCCTCTTGCCTCCAACAATCTGGCTTCTCATTTTGCTGACCTTGGAAGGATGGAAGGCTGAGTCAACCTTTAGCCTGGTGAGATTCAAATTGCCAAATTGCAGGCAGCCAGCAATCAGCAGAAGTAGCCTGCAGTACTGCACTCTAACCACTGCGCCACCATGGTTTAGGGTAAAGTTTAACCAAAAGAAGAAGAAAAACAATAACAATGAAATAAAAGTATGAACTGATGGGCCAAGAATGATCAAACATTAAGTATTTCAAGCATCGATTTACTAGAGCAACTACAGCGAAAACATATTGTTAAATATTAAAGCTAATAACCATTCGAACAGAGATGAGCAGGCTTCAGACTTGCTCGTGTGCAGATTTCAACTCTAGATCTTTCAGCAATAGCCAAGATGGCCAGGGATTTCTGGGAAATGAAGTCCACTCTTGTTTTCCAGAATCATCTTACGGTACATGAGTTTAGTTGGTAAATCCTTGAAATCAGGCAAAGTAGATCTCATTCACTTGAATTCCATCCACACAATTGTCTGTGGAGATCATCCAGGTCATAGTTGTCTCAAAGATGCTTTTTTTCAAAAGGCACCTAGACTTTTTTTCCTCTGAGGAAGATGTTTCGCTTCTCATCCAAGAAGCCTGAATGGTTCAGAACTAATGAAGCATTTTGGATGAGTAGTGAAATGTCTTCCTCAAAAAGGAAGGAAGGAAAGAAAGAAGGAAAGAAGGAAAGAAGGAAAGAAGGAAAGAAAGAAAGAAAGAAAGAAAGAAAGAAAGAAAGAAAGAAAGAAAGAAAGAAAGAAAGAAAGAAAGAGTCCAGTCATCTTTTGATAAAGCCCCTTTGAAACATCCACCCAACTCCAAAATCATGAAAGTCTTGTTGCCTTTTGGTAAAAGAACTGTTGGGACATCCATGACCTATATGACTGAGAATCTCCATAGATGTTTTTATATGCAGTTTTCTTTATTCCCTATCTATAAACATAAACCTTGTCAAATTGAAGCAGACTCCTGGTGCCATAAAACCTTTATTTTGGGAACTATTAGGGAGGAGCTGTCTTCACTCTCCTTCTCTCACACAAACTATTTCAACTTACTCCTTTGGAATGCACTCCCGCTCTCCTGGGAATCCAGACTACACTCCACCAACCAACTCAATGAACAGGGTCTCACAGCCAATGACCCATATGGCAGCACCTCTGAAACTCTAAGACAAAGGTTGCGAACTCCTGGGCCACTGTGGACCGGTACCAGTTCGTGGACTGTTAGGAATTGGGTTGTACACTGGAAGGCAAGTGAGGGAAGCTTCATCTGTACATGTGTGGGATCGAACTTGAACATGAAACATCCCCCTTTCACCATGGTCCATAGAAAACTTGCTTTTTACAGAACCAGCCCTTGGGGTAAAACAGGTTTGGGGACTGCTGTTCTAAGAGATCCCTTGATAACATAACCCCACCTCTGGGGGAATTTCAGAAAGAAAGCACCCACACCCACACCCACACACCCTTTAGGCTTATTACCAACTGACTTAGCATTCAGTAGCAGCAGCTGGAAGCCAGATGACTAGTTGATGATTAAGTGCCATCAGCTCAGTTTTGACTTTCAATGAACACATAGATAATCCTTTGCCAGTCCCCAGCCTGTCTTCCAAGTCTTCCAATAATGGCCCCCATCATGCTATAATTAAGTTCATCCATCTTACAGCTAATCATCTTCTTTTTTCTTTCCATTATTTTTCCAACATTATGGACTTTCAAGAGAGCTAGGTCTTTACAGAATGCATCCAGTAAATATAATTTAAACTTGGTCATTTGTGCCTTGAGTGGAAATTTGGATTGACTTGTTCTATGATCCATGCATTTGTTTTCTGGACTATCCATGACATTCTGAGAAGCCTTCTCCAACATCAAGTTCAAAAGCACAATATCGAACCAACTACCTTCTCCCACCTTTTCCCACCATTCACACAACAACAGTGCCAGGAAGCATCACGAGAATCAAGAATGCAGATAATCCTTGATTTGATTCATTTAGTGTCTGAAGTTAAAATGGCTCTGAAAAAAATCAGTGGTTTTCACGATTATTAGGGAAACGATTTTAGCTATTTCCCTTCTGTTAACTAGCATAGGTAGTCCTTGAGTTATGACCCATTAGGGTGAGAAGGGAATTTTTGAGAGAGAGAGGGAGAGAGAGAGAGATAAGGAAAAAGTGTCCCCTCTACAAGGATGAGAAAATCCTGACTCAGCACAGTTAAAAAGTCCCTTGGGGCTTATGATTGATTCTATAGATGTGATACTTATTTTCTTTTAAAATCAAGATCGGAGCAAATGGCAAATGAAAAATTACCAAGCAAAGTTCTCAAATGAATTCATAAACAACCATCCTTCAAGACCAGAGAAATAATAAAATAAAGATCACCCTTAAGAGGCCAATGTAGGACCATGATTTAAGTGAATATGTATTTGCCTATATTCTTTTGAGCAGCAATTTAGCCAGAGTATGGAGAAGAAGATGTAAATATTGAAATGCAGAATTATACCAAAAATGTAGCATAAGCAAGGGACTGCAGTAAATTAAATGAAGGCTTCATCCCTCAGTCCACATTCCTCTACTAACTTGAAGACAACTCTGCAAAATCTTGGGCAACAATAATTCGATGGGTAATATTTTATATCCCAAAGGGAGGCATAATATCAAATCCTCAATTCTTTCAGAGTTTAGTGATGCTAAAAGGTACCCTTCCCATACGCATGTAACCTGTGTTGATTATCAAGCTCCCGGGATGCCTCCCCATACATATGAACTTCTGAAAGTGTTCTTCTTCTAAGACAGGGATCCCCAAATCTTGGTCTGTGGACTGACACCAATCTGTGGATTATCAGAAACTGGATAGCACAAACAAGGAAAGCCCCATCTGCGAGTTGCAAGCAGCATGAAAAACCATGCCCCCTCCAATCCATGGAAAAACCTCTCTCAACAGAACCAGTCCCTGGTGCCCAAAAGGTTGGAAGCCATTGTTCTAAGAAAACATTCACAGCAAGCTGAACTGACAACAGCAAAGAGAAGACTCAGTCTGCAACCTGTGGGCCACTACATCCAATTTGTTTCATTCCATGATGGTATCTCCAGATATTGTTGTGGTTTGCTGGCAGCCGGTGCAGACGGCAGCAGAATGAGACAGTGGGGAAGAAAGGGGATCAGTCAGGGAGTCTGGGGAGGACTCAGACAAGGGTCCTGCGTCCGATGCAGAGATGGGGTCAGAACCATCTGGGAGTGGGGTGCTGACTCCAGAGCCTTCGGAGTCTGGCAGCAGCGAGGCGGAGGACCCAGGGGAGCCTGTTCCCAGTGCATGCGTGCGCAGAGCTGCTAGAGGGTGAGAGCAGCTGAGACAAAAGGGGTGACTTGGGAGTAAAGCTGGGAGGTGATTGCCCCTCCCATATGGTATAAAGGACAGGCAAAGTTGCCGAAACCTTTGCAGGAAGCAAAGTATTTCGTTTGGTTCAGATTCATTCTTGAAGCTCTTTGTACTTTGGTTGGTTTTTGCTCTAGTTCATTTGACACTTCTGTTATTGGCAGCACTTCACAGAAAAAAAAGATGGGTGCTTATCTCGAGGAACTGTTTGAGATTCATTACCGGCTGGGAATGAAAATAATTCCCAGTGTTGCAATAAAACAAGACTTGTTTTAAAATAAGTGTGTGCGTAATTACGGTCTCAGAAGTCCTGGTCAGAACAGATAGACCTAGTCAAAACATATAAATAATAAGTTTGCAATGATGGGTCTAAAACATTCCAAAGTAACTTCCACCATATCTGCCTTTTTCTGTGTCTTGTCTTAAATGTAATGGACCAAAGGTGCATAAATGATGGACAAATATGGCTTTACTTTCTCCAATAAATAACCAGGTTGGAAGATCATTTAATGGTAATTTATTGTAATACTGTAGTAGACTGATAAAATGGGTCTTCCTATGAAAAAGGAGAACCTGGAAAAATGGCTTAGATTTATTTGTTTTAGTTAGCACAACAAAGAACTTTGAAATAAAAGCTCATTGGTTTAGAAATAATCACCGGTCCAATTAACATCATAAGAATTGAAGCATCCAATAATAATAGCCATAGAAAAGTGCATTGTATTAAAAATATTAAAATAATAAAACATTAGTGTGGAAAAAGACATTATGAGTCCCATAAAGTCCTTTGTTAAAAGATATAATTACAGCTAAGTTGAAACTTCTTAACAGGCAGTTAAAAAAAAAAACCTGTTGTTATTCAGCCTGAGTTCTTATCTTGCAGTTAGTTAGAATGAGTTGATTGCCAAAAAAACCTTCAGCACTTCATTTTTACAAGATTATGCTCCAAATGTGAGCATAATCTTGTAAGATTAGAAAAAATTAGGAAAAAATGAAAGAAAGAAGGAAGGAAGGAAAGAAAGAAGGAAAGTAAGAAGGAAGGAAGGAAAGAAGGAAAGAAAGGAGAGAGAGATTAGATAAATAATAGACACAGGAGATATAGATGATAAATAGATATGATAGATATAGAGATGATAATTTAGAGAGAGAAAGAGAGAGAGATGGATGGATATTTTTTTGAAAAGTATAGGCTTACATACTAAAATGAAATACTGAAATATATAGATATGTATAGTAGGCTCAAATATTTGATGGGCCAGCAGAATATAAATCAGTGGATAATTCAATGTTTTGATAGTTCATAAGTAAAAAAAAACAACAGAATTGACAGCTTATAGTTTTGTTCCTCCCTAAATTAACATAAGTTTCAGAAGTTTGCCATTGTTTCTTTTTCTTTTCCCTTCTTTCATGCTGCTCAAAGGGAAGGATAATAGACATGGAAAAAGAGAATGAGCAAGAAAGAGACTCTGGTTTTGCTGCTTCTTTGCTCATAAATTTGCTTCCAGTTCTAAGCAGGAGTCAGAGAAGTTGCAAATCCCAGGAGAGGTTTAACAGAAGTGAAAACATTTTTTCCTTGCTCGTATTTGCCTATAGGCAAAAGGAAGTACAGTATTCAGAGACACACAAACTGTTAACTTTACAACAATGTAAAGAAAGCCCTTCAAATGAAGGCTGACTATATCTCCAGCTTATAATTCATACATGAAGAAGAGAGCATTGTGCTTTTGTATATAATGTAAGTCAATATTTGAGTAGAAGAAATGCTGAGTTTTTGTGGATGAGCATGAATTATCACTGTATCAAAGATAAAATCAAACAACATCATAGACATGTATCTACCCATGTTTTCCCAAAAATAAGACTGGGTCTTGTTTTTTTATATATTGGGGCATATTTTCTGATTAGGTCTTATTTTCTGGGAAATACAGTACTAAATGCTTCCATCTGGCTGATTATCTTAACTGGGGTTTATTTTTGGGGTAGAGCTTCTATTACAAGTATCCTGAAAAATCATGCTAGGACTTATTTTCCAGTTAGGTTTTATTTTGGGGGAAATACGGTGTATGCCACACTCATTCTATTTGATGGAAAAGAAATGCCTCCCAATTTTATTCCTAAAGGAGGAAAAATAGTGAGTATCTCCAGGTTAAGTTGAGGGATTCTTTCTAAGTGAGCCAAAATAACCAAGGAATTCCATTTTTATGACAAACTGCAGGTAGATTGCTTTATGAAAATCACCTAAATCTAAATGGTGAACTATGATGTTAGAAGTAAAAATAAAAACCTCCTTCTGTGTTTATTATTCTTTAGATCAGGAAAAGAGGATAGAGAGAAGCAAAAACTCTCAGCAGTTTTAAAAAGTTCTTTCTGCCTGACGCTAAAAAAATAAAAACCAATTAAAATTTCACAATTTTTAAAAATGAGGCAGAAAGAAAGGGGGAATAAAACTTTTGAGAAAATGGTGAAGAGATTTCTACCCCCCAATTTCCTAGCCATGCCTGATTATATTTGCTCTGTAAGTGTGACACACTGGCTGGTAAATTTAAAAAAAGTCTGATCAATTTGCAAATATTATTACCCTATCTTACCTCACCAAACATGTTAAAAGTCAGTGTCAGAAGATTAGGACATTTAAGAGATGAATATCCAGTTCCTTGGAAAGTTAAAAAGGAAAAACAAAAGCTAATTGAAATCTCAAAGACGTTTTCTCCAAAAGGAAATTGGACTGTTTTTTCTTTCTTGAGGAAGAAGAAAACATTTCTGAGTGACTCAACGTTGACTCAGCCTTCCATCCTTCCAAGGTGGGTAAAATGAGGACCCAGATTGTTGGGGGCAAGATGCTGACTCTGTAAACCACTTAGAGAGGGCTGTAAACACTATGAAGCAGTATATAAGTCTAAGTGCTATTGCAAAGTGCTATTTCTCTTCTCATCCAAGCTTGATGAAGTCTCTTGGGTGAAAAGCAAAATATTTTCTTCTTTCTCAAGGAGAAAAACGGTCCAGTTGCTGTTTTTGTGAAAAACCATCTTTGAGACAACTATGATCTGGATCAGGGGTCGCCAATCTTTTGAATCTCAAGGACCACCAAACTCATAATTTTAAATCCTGTGGACCAGAGACCCTGGAAAAATCCCCCAAAAAGTCTGCAGGAAAATTCCCCATCCTGTTTTCCTATCGATTGATAGGAAATTCCTATCATTCTTTATTTGGGATTGCAGGATAACATCTCCAGCTCTGTTCTCAGGAGGAGAGAGAAAGAAACTTTTGTCTTCATGCAAGGAAAGCAGCAGAAGTAGCAGAAGCCGTTCTTTCTCTCCCCCAAACTCCACCAGATATGAGTCTTTGTGAGGCTTGTTGTGCCGACACAGCCTTTTGGAGCAGGATGCCTTGCAGGGTCCCAAAAACTCATTTCAGGGGGAATCTGGCGGAGAGAAAGAAAAACTTTTGCTGCTTTCCTTGTGAAAGAAGAGGAAAGAAGCAGCCCAGTGGCCAGGCTAGGCCAGGTGTGTGGGGCAAATTCCCCCCCTCTGCCCTTTCTCCCCTCCCCTCACTACCTCGTGTTGTTCTCAGTGCAAGTGATGCAAGCCTTGTGTTCCCGTGGGCCATGTGGGTGGCACAGCCTTGTGTTCCCTTGCAGCCTGGATTAATTGCTTTTGGGGGTGCTTTGGGGGTGACATTTCTCTGCAGACTACCAAAACTTTCTCACAGACCACCAGTGGTTCCCAGCCCACTGGTTGGTGACTACTGACCTGGATGACGGCAAATCTCCACAGACATCAAACAAATTAAAAGCTTAAGTGTTACTGAAATGGTAGGATTCTTGGGTTATGGAAACTGGTTGGTGAAGGATTCAGATTTTATATTATGTATTTTATAAAGCCAGCAACTCCAACCCTCCTAACTTTCCATAAGAGCATAAAGACCTGGCTCAGCCAGTTAGCTTGGTGTTCAATGGGGGAGCATCACAATGGAGATGGTTGATAGATTTATGGGAGATCTCCCTCCTCCTCATCCTGCTCCCCCTCTCCCCATCCTTTAATTGGGTCACAGTATTTGACTTTTCATAGTATTTTTTTTTATGTCTTTTCGTGCTGCACATTTTTTTTTAATCTATTATGGTTGTAAACTGGCCAGAATTATCCTAGGTAAGATGGGCAGCCAGGTTTTTTCCTGACTGTCATCACTGTGCTCAACAAATAATTCCCTCAACACTGTCCAACTATTTACAAAGTCTGCACTACTATTACTGTTAATCTTCTCATCACTCCTTATCACCCAATCCCCTCCCACTTGTGACTGTATGACCGTAACTTTGTCCCTTGTATCCTTATGATTTATATTGACTGTTTCCTACTATGATTTGATTGCTTATTGTACCCTATGACTGTTATTAAGTATTGCACCTTATGATTCTTGACTCTTGATAAATGTATGTTTTCTTTTATGTACACTGAGAGCATTTGCACGAAGAAAATATCCTTGTGTGTCCAATCTCACTTGGCCAATAAAGAATTCTATTCTATTCTATTAATTTTACAAATCAAATAATTCTTGCCAGATTTATTTGGTGAATGTCTTTCCCCACTCTTTTGGCCTTCTGGAAGGGCACTCAAACTTGGCTCTGACAGTTGGCTTGTAGTTTTGATGGGATCAGCTGCCAGCTTAAGTTTGCTTGTGTTTTGCTGCTATGTGATGCCAGACTGCCATGAACTGTTGGGAGGAGTAATGAAGAGGGGGAGTGCTTGGGGGAAAGTAAGTTCTATATCTCCTTTAGAAGCTGCCTCAAAGTCACCCAGGTGTCAGGTTCCCAAATGATGAAATCCATTTAAAAAGAAAAGAGCAAAGTCCCTCTTTCAAAACAATTTATTTTATTTAGGAAAGCATCAAATTGGCAAAGTCCATGATAATTCTGGATCTGACACAACCCAGAATTACCCCACAACATGGAAGAAGAAGGGGACTGCATAACAAACTACCCTTGGACTGACCATTATGAAAGTATCTTACCTGAACCTGATTGGTTTCAAGGGGTGGGCAATGAGAGATAGAACAGAATAAAACAACTGAGTTGGAAGTGAGGAGGTCTTCTAATCCAACCCTCTGCCAAGACAGGAAACTGTACACCACTTCAAACAACATCTTTTTAAAAACTTCCAGTGTTGGAGCATTCACAACTTCTGGAGGCAAGATGCTCCACTGATAAATTGTTCTAATGGTCAGGAAATTTCTCCTTAGTTCTAGGTTGCTTCTCACCTTGATTACTTTCCACTCATTGCTTCTTGTCCTGCCCTCTGGTGCTTTGGAGAATAGCTTGACCCACCTGTTCTTTGTGGCAGCCTCTGAGATATTGGAAGACTGCTATCATGTCACCCCTAGGCTTTCTTTTCATCAGACTAGACATACCCAATCCCAGCAACTTTCTTTATATGTTTTAGCTTCCAGTCCACTGATTATCTTTCCTGCTCTTCTCTGCACTCTTTCTAGAGTTTCAACCTCTTTTTTACATTATGGTGACCAAAACTGGATTCAGTATTCCAAATGTGGCCTTACCGGCGTGGGATTCTACCAGTTTGCACCTATTTGGTAGAACCGGATGTTAACATTCTAAGCAGTTCGGAGAACCGGTTATTATAAGAAATTACTGGCCTAATCCTGTAAGGAAGGCAAGAAGAAAACATTCTGGTGTTACTTACAGAAACAGTCTATCCGTTAACCCTTATTACATTCTTGGCAGGACTAGACTTCCTGCCTCAGGAACTTCTCTGGAGTTTTTTTTCTCTTCCTTTGCTGGTACTTTGCTTGTGTGGAGTGACCATTCAAAGTTACAATGGCACTGAAAAAAGTGACTTATGACCATTNAGTGACTTATGACCATTTTTCACACTTACGACTGTTGCAGCATCCCCACAGTCATGAGAGGCCAGGCGAGGAGATAGGTGCTTTGAAGAGAGTGATATTGAGTTGGCCATGCCCAGCCAATAGCATGATCATCAAGCCACATCCACCCAGTCACATGACCACCAAGCCATGCCTACCGATTAAGCCATGCCCACAGAACTGTTTATTGAAAAATTTGAATCCCACCCCTGGGCCTTACCAAGGTATTATAAAGTGGTATTAATGTTTCATACACTTAGATAGCTAAGGGAGGAAAGATCTGAACATAGGGGAGGTTGGTGCGTACTTCTCAGTTCTGGTTTTGCATGGCTGAAATATACTTGATTTCTTATAAAACTATATCTTTCCCAACTGATGGAGCCAAGGATAATTTCTATTTAATGGTTTAAGTTGTGGCAGGTCTGACAGATGTGAGTTTTCTATGCTGGTGAACTAACAGAGAACATGTCACCAGTGTAGCAATTCTGCTCTTTGTTTTTTACTTTTGTACCTAATCATGTCAACATTATTATTTTTAGATGTATAATTTTATTATAAACTGCCCAGAATCAAACTGGACAGTGAGATGGGAGGCATATAAATGTAATAAATAAATTAATATATAATAAAAATTACCTGAATTTACCAATGGGCACATGAAACCCAATAAAATTGCTTGGTGAAGGAATGTAAAATTACTGAGGCTAACACTAATGGCAGATCTACCAGCATCTTAACAGATTTTCAACCTAAAAACATCAATTTGCATTATGTTCAATTCAGTCTTCTTTGTTGCCACAGTTTGAATGGCTACGCTGAAATGCGGACAACATTGCTGAGAAGTTTATGATTGCTTCCCTTCTCTCCAGCAGAGAGAAATATACAATACTCTTAAAATATAAATGCACTTCCAAAATAGGTCTCCCATACTGAAACAGCAGTCAGAATTCTCTCTTTTGAAGTTGATGTATGATAACTGTAAAAAGTGGGTTGATTGATTATTGATTGCAATCACCTGCTACCTTTTGTGATGGAATTTGCTATAATTCCTTCATACAGCTCCTGATAGCCCAGCATGTTTCCTCTTTAAAAGCAACATATGCATACTGGGAAAGATAAATTGCTCAGCGAGGAAGAAAAAATAAGCCATTTAATTGTAAGAGAGAAACCAGGTTGCAACCAAGCACAGTGATGTTTGGGGCTATAATTTTGCAAGAAGCAACCCCCAAAGTTTTCCTAAGAACCAGCAGGCAAGACTGGAAACTAATCAAAGAGAGAGTAGAACAAAGGAGAAATTTCCTAACACTGAGAACAATTAACTAAGTGGAACTCCTTGCCTTCAGAAGTCAGTTGAAGCCACTTATCTGGAATGGTATAGGGTTTCCTGCTTTTGTAGAGGGTTGGACTAGAAGACCTCCTAGAAGACCCCTTTGTCAGTCCTGCCTCAATTCAAGCTTTTAAGTAAGAAGGATCCTTGACTCAATCTGTTGAGAAGAGTATAGTTCACTAAAGGTCAAGTGGTGTTGTGGCTAGCCAGCAGCATGTGCGGAGGGCTGAGGAGAATGAGGATTCAGATGAGGGGCCAGAACGATTAGGGAGTGGACTGTTATCTTCAGAGATTATGGGAGCTGGCAGCAATGATGATGAGGTTCTCGAGGAGCCTGTGCCAAGTGCGCATACATGTAGGATTGCTCGGAGAAAAGAGCAGCTACAACAGCATGGATGACTCAGGAATAAAGCTGCAAGGTAATGGTCCCTCCTTCAAGAAGATAAAAGCCAGCTGTGAAACGAACATACTTTGCAGAAGGCAAAGACTGTTTTGAAACTCCAGTCTCATGGACATTCCAGTATCCTGAGTTTGTATTTGAAGATTCTTGTATTACAAATTATTTCTTGTCTGTTATCTTTTGGCAAGTCTTGCACAGTTTAGCAAGGCTTGTGTTTAACAGAGCTAATTATTTTGCAAAAGCATTACAAGGTTTCTGTTCTATTTGGACTATGTTTGATTTGTCAGAAAAGATCGTGGGTCAGAACAAGTGGACTACAGTAAAGCAAAGCCAGAACTGAAGTTTGTTTGCCAAATCTCAAAGTGTACATTCCCCTATCTTAGGTACATCCCATCACTGATCATCCCCCAATCATCCAATCATTTTCAAAGATGTTTTTAAAACAATCACACTGAGTATACGCTGTCTTACAGCTGCATTCTTCTCCCAGGGAAATGACCTTGAAACAGTCTCTCTGAGAGGCCCACTTATGTCTACTACTTTCACTTCCCCACCTGAAGTATTTTTCTCTCCCTTTCTCCCTCCCCCTCAGGACTCATGGCAGACTGGTGCTGAATGACTGGAAAGCACCAGCGTGAGGTGACAGTTCTGACACTCTATACCAGAGGTGTCAAACTCAAGGTAACATCACACTACTTATTGGGACTTTTTCGCCTTTGCTAAAGGCCCTGTCACACTGGCTGATGGATGCAAAACGTTTGTAAAAAGGACACAGCGGACAAGAAAAATGTTCCATCCATAAATGTTACTCCGCTCTCAAAAGTTAGGCCAGTGAAACTAGATGATTTGGGCATAACTTAGGGTAGTGGTTATTAACACTCGATATACACAGGGCTATCCCTTTCAACGGACGAGTGGCCTAGGAGGTTGCTGAGAAGACCTAGGTTGAGAGGTGGTATGGCCAAAGCGGGGAGCAACACACTGTCTCATGCGGAACAGAAGCTAGTCCAGATGCGATATGTACAGCGGCAACCGAAAAATGATCGAGTGGAATACGGTCCCCTCTTGTGGAATATCGGTCTTGTTTCTCATTTTGATTGACTCTGTTGCTTGCAGTCTGGTGCATCCGGGCTTTCATACATAGTCTTCTCCTTCCCTGGATCTGCTTACTAATGCTGCGCGTCCGATGTTATCTGCCCCATCAATGTTTCCGCTTACTCTCCGCGTGTCTGTTTTACCACTGGAGTGGATTTGAGTTTGCACTAGTCATCAATTATTAAATGCGTGAATTATGCGCTCATCGATCCAACTATATTGCCTATGTCTTATTATAGCGGATGTGTAATGGCATGGACGATGGATGCTCTAGAAAACGGTAGATGTCCTCTTGTGAGTGCCCTAAGCGGTTTCTGTCAGAGAATACAAGGAGCTTGAGGTTGACGCTATGTGTAACCTTGTTATGACAATATTTTCCTAGCTCAACATTCAATTTCTCGTACTAGCTCTCGGAATTTTGTTTGAGCGGCTCGATAAATGTCAATAGACGGATGCTGGACAGATAGATTGACGATGGAGTGTGATTCACCAACACGGGGTTAGTGCGCATGATGAGGATTTTGGAGTTTACAGAACGGAATTGTACATCTACTATTTGCATTTATCTAACGTTGTATGCAAGTGTTGTGCCTCCTACCTTTGACCAATACCTTTTTCATCCCTCGTAAAATGTGATGTCAAAGTTGGTGTGACTATGGGGGCCTTAAACGAGGTGATGTGCTCTCTTCTAGTGTAGGATGCACACACGTCCTGCCCGCGGCTGTGGTGATGTGACAGACTTCCTTGTCTCCTATACCAGTTTCAGACAAATGTTTTATCTTTTTTTTATTTTTTTAATTTTTTTATTTGATCGCAATTCCCAGAGTGTGGATCTATGGTAGGTATTAATAGTGATAACCCATAGTTATGGCTGGGAATATCAGATGAAATGCCGATGTACACTATAAGAAATTATAATAAAAGAAACAATAGGCAGGGACGGTAGGGCACTACGGATTATGGGTGTGGCTGTTAACACCATAGCGCGCCCCCTACATACATCTATTACAAAAGGAATAGTGAGGTGAATAGGGTAGCCACAGTCAAGGTTGAAGTTTATTGGGGTTTGGGGTATTTAGTGAAACCGACACGAGGGGTAGAGTTTTCCGACATGAAGCCACTCTGTTGCTGACAGTGAATTTCCTGCAATCAAGTTTGGTGTGTGGTTAACCTTGAGTTTGTTGATCTACTTGTCTCCTCTTGTATTGTTGTGGTTGAGCTGAAGTATTAATGACAGGTTAGGCCATTGTTTACCATTTTTTTTAACCATTATGTTTTGTACCATTACACCAATCTCTATACTAAAAACTTCCTAATATGTGATAATTGGTTGAGAGGCCGGATAACCCTATTCTATTATTTTGGTGAAAAAATGCAGGCGGTCTCATCAACATATCGATAATGTGGCGAAAAGATCTCGTCCCCTTATCTCTTGAC
>BHFT01047450.1:0-35344 GCA_004320025.1 Laticauda laticaudata | reverse complement strand
TGGAAAATTTTCTCGTCCGCTGTGTCCTTTTTACATACGTTTTGCATCCGTCGGCCTATGTGACAGGCCCTTAACATGTTCATTTTGTGAAACAATTCACTGTTCTTGTTAATGGAATTGTTAATTACATTTTCCTGATAACCATGGTATGATTTAAGATCTCATCCAGCAATCTTTTCAGGTAAAGCAATTAAAGCAGCATATTTATGGCTCTTAATGGCATTTGTCTATTAGGCCTCCTTGGCACCATTGATAGTTACATGGGAATTTCCAAAAAATGTAGCGATGGGATTTCTTGAGGCAACCAAATCAGTGGTATTTAAATACTGCCTTTTATTCATATAAATATTTTAGACTTCAGTAGTATAAGTAATACATTATTTTTTTTGTTCCAATCATTCTACTTTCAAAGCTCTCATTTGATCGCATTTTTTCATTATTAGATAAAAAGCAACCATCTGCTGAAATTTTATATATTATTTAGGGCAAGAGAGATCATCATATTCAACTTTTCTAGTCCAGATCATTTTCATAATTAATATTAATTTATCTTCATTCCAAAGTACACACAACTGAAATCCCTCAGCAGCCTAAGTGCACACAGGATTGTAATGCTTGAGGATTATAATGCTTCGAAACAGATTTGAATTAGGGATATAAAATATATTCGATGTTTCCAAAACTGTCATGCTTTGGCTACACTAACATTTTTCTTATGGTGAGCCGTCATCCAAATGTGTTTAGGAAAATAAAACGTATGTTGAAAGAACTCATCCTTTTCCACATTATAAAAACAAAAGATGCACACAAATTGGTGTACAATAAAACATGTCTGCAAAGAATGTGTATTTGCACTGATTCAAGCATGTGGGCTATCTTTACCATCATTTCAAGTAAATTGTTTTTACAGGGAAATGAATTTCATGACATAATAGTTTCATTTTACAAGAGCCTCCTGTTGAGAGATAATGCCAGTTAGCTGTTCAAATAAATAAACATATAACACTACAACAAATAAAAAGTTAAAAAGTACAAAAGTAATAAAGCATTTTAAGCTTAAACTTTCTTTTAACATTCTTCCAAAACCCAGAGGCTGTTGCCATTTTGCTGAGCATTCAAGCTGTTCTTATTTTCTTTCCAAATTTTGTATTTTTTTTTGGGGGGGGGAGAGGGTTGCACATAAAAATATGTTGTTGTCAATATGGTCAGAACTCCTATAAGTGGAAAATAGCCAGATGTCAAGTACCTTTAGAAAGCAAAAAATCAAGAGCTTGTTTCTGCAAATCTGATTCTTGCTCTAAATTTTGCTGTTATTCCTTTACAACTCAGGCTCTTTTATTACAAGTTATTTCTTTGTGTCTGTAAGACATAACAATTTTTTAAAATTATGTATTCCTATCTATCAGCACTCATAATGCTAACATAATACATTCTCTGTCCTGATGTCATTAATATTAATGATTAATAAAGTAATATCATTAATTTCTGAGGAGAAATCATGCTTTCCAATATGGTAGCTCCAGAGAAAGTAATAACTGAACAGTCCCCATCTACTTTCCTTTATTATCTTGGATCCAAGTAATGTAATCAACTTTTTTTTTTGTTATAGATTGACTGTCTCTGGATAATTTGGTATTGCACCATTGTGAATGCATAACTAAAAACTGGGAAACTTTATTTGCTTATTTGTCTATCCCATTTCATTCCCATATGCAGTAGACTGACCATGTAACTTAACAACTGAAAGACCCAAACTACAATAATAAAACAACTGAAACATCATGATACACATCATCCATAAACATTCCCTGTATTATTTTTTTTTGTGAAAGGTTTGAGTATAAAAGACACTTTTAACATATTTAGGGTGGGAAAGGAAGGCACAGTAAGATCCTCTGGTAGGGTTAGTTTCATAAAAGCTGGAGTTGCCACCAAAAACAGCTTAATTAATCATCTCAACATGGACCAACTTCCCAGACAAAAAACAAAATAAATCCTAACATAAGAGGGAAGTTGTTCCTTTTGACAGGCAGGACCCAACCTTTGTAGAGACTTCTGTATCAGCACAACCTCGAATTTATTGCAGAAACCTACCAAAAACCAGTGCAGCTTTGCCAGAATTGGAATCATATATTTTATCAAGCAATGCCCAGCAGAAGCCTAGTCTTCTGATTTTAACAATAGTTTTTTGAGTTTCTGACAGGAACTGCTACCACAATAGCATGTTATGCTCATGTAATTAGGAGGTAACCAGTACGCCCGTGTAATTAGCAAGTAACCAGTACTGTATGAGCCATGGTGGCGCAGTGGTTAAAGTGCAATACTGCAAGCTACTTCTGCTGACTGCTGGCCACCTGCAATTTGGTAGTTCAAATCTCACCAGGCTCAAGCTTGACTTAGCCATTGATCCTTCTGAGGTAGGTAGAATGAGGACCCAGCTTGTTGGGGGCAATATGCTGACTCTGTAAACCACTGTGAAATGGGACAAAATAAGTATAAGTGCTAAATGTATGTATATAATAATGGCCAAAGCATACTTTCCAAGAAGGAAAAAGGGCAATTGATTTGTTTCCTGCTGGACATCATGCTTTTTTACACTGAAGGATAGTAAGGATAGTAAGGGTCATAGAACAGTCTCACCCCAAATCAGATGTGTCCACAGGATCCAATGATTTCATCAAAATACACAAGTAGTCCTCAATTAATGACAGTTCAAAGTTACAATGGTTCTGAATGAGTGGTACTTGATCAATCCTCTAACTTCTGGCCCCCAGCACCCGCATGGTCATGTGATCCTGATGTGAGTGCTTGGCAACCATCTCACTTAAAACATTCACAAAATCCCATCTTCAGGTGATTGACATGTATGATCTCTCCTGTCAGTTTCACAAAAGCAAAGCCAATGAGGAAGTTGGCAGGGAAGGTCATAAGTCACTCTGATAAGCCTTCCACACCCAACAGCAGCAACCCTAAATTGCACTGCACTCACACAATGCCACGATTGTCCCTCACACACACTCAGCAGCAGCAGTTTATCTGCCTGCCAGTCTGATTCTCCACTGATTTTGGTTATTGAAAGCTGACAAGAAGTTGTGAGGAGGTCCTTGGTTAATAGACTGAACTAAGTAATCTGATTTTATAAAGGTACTTTTCAAACAAAGTTAAATTAAGGAATCAACTAATTGGACTCTAGATCAGGGCCTATCTCTATGTTATTCATGTTCCCTATTCTGGATGTTTGATATTTGCTCACCTTGATGGTAGTGTTCCTGTATCAATCCCTTTGCTTTCTCACACAAAAATGAACAGATTCCAAATCAAAATAAAGCACTACAGGTACTATCAATTTCTCCACCTGTAGCTTTATTCAGTAGATATCATAGGGACTTTATCTCTCTATGATAATATAATATAGATAGATAATATAGTGTTGATGTTCCATTCTGAAGAAAAGAATAGTCTCACATCCCTAGCATACGTTTTGCTTGAAAGATATAGGTCATAATTATACTGAAGAAGTAGGAATCAGGAAAAATATTGCCCTGATGGTGGAGGAGGATGACTTGCAGAAGGGATTTAAACTTTCCATCCTGCTCTGCCTTGCCTAGAGACCCATAAGGAGCCTTAAATTGGTCAATAATAAACAGCATAAAATGAGTGCTTTGTGCCAACTGTTGTCACAGCAAGTGAATTTACAAGAGCTTCTGTGCTTAGTGACCTGAATATCTCCATTTGTTGACACTGCATATCACATTGTGATGAATAATATTAATATTGTATAGCCTAAAGTAAACTTCTAATGACTTGCTTTGCATGTTTCTACTTCGTGTGAGCTGTTTACATAAATAGTAAGGATTCAGTGTCACTACATGGTGCATCTAGAGAGTCTCTGATAGCTATGGTAACATAGAGAAGATTTAATGCAAATATGTGGCAAGGCTATTAAAAATTCTGGCTCAGAGGTCTTTCACTGTTTTATCCATTAGTCAAACAATAAATGTGAGAGAAGAAATTCATCATGTCCAAACACTCCCTGATTTTAAACAAGCTGGGGAAAACATGCAGAGAATGGCCTAGGCATTCTTTCCAGTTCATTCACTAAGTTGTGGCCAAAGGAAGCCTCTGTATTAGTATGTGTGAGAGAAACAAAGACAAAGGGAGGAGAGAGTCTTTGCAGGGCAAGTGCAGACATGCTACATATGTTTCTGCTGAACCCTCACATTGTATTTATGTATGTGTGTGAAGATGTGGGCACTGGAAAGCATAGGGCAGCTGCATAAACACGACTCTACATTATATGACCAAGCAAGAGGGGGCTTAGAATAGAGGAAGACTTCTCCTTCCATAACAAATTTGTCCAGTTCTTTATAGATTTCAGAATGCTTTCCTGGTGATGGACAGATGGACAGAATCCTGATCCTACATTGTACCTCAGTACTTCATTGTACTTCAGCTTCTTTTCATTCTTATCCACCTTCTTTATCCAAGTTAGATTCTTGTTGTATTTCTTTCAGTTGTCCCAAATCTGTACCCAGAACTGCACTGTTTTTTGTTTTGGTCAGGTTTTGGTTCATTAGTTCTCTGAAGTCTCTCCATTGATGGATTGGTAGAAAAACCAATTCACCTGAAATTTGAGATTCTATCTATAGTGCGCTATTCAAGCTTCATATTTCTTAATCTTCTTGGCTATAACTGTTGTTTGTTGCTTTAGTGTTTTCAGTGCTTCCTTAGTCTTCTTTGTTTCTAGGTGGCATTTCTTTATCAGGTATTCTTTGGTCTCCTTGTTCTTCGATGTATTTCCTTTCATCTGTTCCAGCTTCCTTGGATCTGATTTTCATATTCTGATTGCATTTTCTAGCCTAATCTTCCAGTTTGGTGTGCACCAGTGGTGGGATTCAAATTTTTTTTTTTTACTACCAGTTCTATGGGCATGGCATAGCAGGGGAGGATTACTGTAAAATCTGCAGTCAGAGGTAGTATTTGTTGGTTCTCCGAACTACTCAAAATTTCTGTTACCAGTTTTCCAGAACTGGTCAGAATCTGCTGAATACCACCTCTGGTGTGCACTGTTTGGCTTTTATTTCGTATTTGTTGATTTTGTATCTCAGTTATTCAGTTATAACCTCAGCTATGATGTACCCTAGTTGTCTTTTTTTTTTCAGTGAAGTGGTGTTTATATTTGAAATTACCAATTATTGGTATCTTTTTAATAATTGTGCTAATTGGGTTTTTTTTGTCACAAGCTGTAATGCAAACAACATTCATTCTGTTGTTTTGGTGCTGTTCTAGATGCCCAATTATTCTTTGTTTCAATTTTTCTTTTTTAGTTAAAAGGCTTTGTTCTTTCCAAGTAAAAGGAAGAGAAAAGGGTGCCTGGTTTGGGAATGAAAATTATTAAATAGTTCATCCTCTACTGCTGACTCCCTCTGGTTTGCCTCTGTAGTGTGAGCTACTTCTAGAAAGTATTTTATTTCTTTGCCCTAGATAGACCTTTGCAATTCTTCCCATTCTTTTTCTATGAATGCTTTAATTTTTTATTGTAAATTGAAGTTGATCTGCTAGCCTATCTTCTATAATGTCTGATTCTGAGTGTTGTTCTCCTCAAAATTGATGCATTCTTTTCAGATATCCTCTTTTTGTTAGACTTGATTTGCAAGCACTTTTCCTTCAAGTACTCCTGCAGTTGCTATATTCTGGATGCTCAAGCAACCATCCTAAGTTCTGTAAACTCATTTACCACCAGAAGACCAGGAATTCTAATACCTAGTGAGGTTCTTGTGGATTCAGGTGATGAATAATCCAATATGGGCTTCTGTAAATTACATCTTACCGTATTGTTTATGGGAGAGACACTCATCATCTGGCAGCTCTGATGAGACCTGTGCAGCAGGGGTGGGATTCAAAAATCCCAGCAACCAGTTTGCAGCCCGGTTGCTGGGTGGGTATGGCCATGGTGGGTGGGGCCTACCAGAACTTCCTGTTTCCAGCTTCTGGTGGGCCTCCAGAGCCTGGGAGAGGCCATTTGCCCTCCCAAGGGTCCAGAAGCTTCGCTCATGCCTCTGGGAGGGTGAAAACAGCCTCCCCCAGGCTTTGGAGACTCACCGGAAGCTGGAAATGGCCCCATTTTGTGATTTCCAGTTTTTCAAGGAAGGCTGTGTTTTACCCTCCCAAGGGTCCAGAGGCCTCCCCTGGCCTTTGAGAGGGTGAAAACGACCTCCCTGGGGCTCTAAAGGCCCTCTGGAAGCCGTAAACAGGCCTGTTTCCAGGCTTCTGGAAGGTGTTTTTTCCCCTCCCATGACTTCCATGCAGACCCTGCACTTACCTCCATCGAAAACGGGCTGCGTGGACACTCCTGGGAGGGGCAGGAAAGGCAGGGCCAGCCAGTTAGTTGAAATACCAGTTCAGCAAACCAGCTGTAACTTTAACATCCGGTTTACCCAAACTGGTCCGAAACAGTAGAATCCCATCCCTGCTGTCCAGCATATTTGAACCACTGGCATAGCTTTCATATTCCTCAGAATACATGTGCTCCACAACCATGTCAAAGTAATGTCTCACTGGGGGATTATTGTTATTGTTTTTGGAGCATGTGTTGCTTTCACATCACACAGTGACTTAGTCTCAAAAAGCTCCTTCAGTAATTGCTCCATTTAACCACTGATCTGAATCCACCATCTGTAATTGTTTTGCATTTTTTACACTCAGTCTCAATAACATTCTGTGAAATATTTATTCTGCTCACAGCAAAGCTGTTTATTTCCCCTTTGAATGTCACTAAATCAACATTTCCATAGGATGTTGTGACCTATGCAAACTGAAGTTCAACACTCCATGGATAGGTTTTTGATAGAATATTTTTGAACAAAAGAAGTACAAAATGAATCTCAACGAATGCCACATTTTGCTTGAAACAAGATAAGGACATTTAGAGGTTCATGTCTTTGAAAAAGTGGGCCTGCAAAAGAAATTTAAAAAGCATTAATAAGATTAACAGTATATATAGTGTTAACCCTGTGGGTAGTATCTATCTTCCTCAATCTCAGGTCCTCTGCCATGAGACTGGGACTTCATGGGTTTTGCACAGCATCTTAGCTGCTCCTAGCATGCTACACTTCTGGATAGGGAACTCTGCTGCTTTTCCTGGGAATTGTTGGAGCTACTGTCCTCGCTTAGGTGTCACAGCCCCAAGTGTTTTTTCCACTCCTAAGATCATTTTGGACTTAATTTTCCATATCCTCTCTAGTTCCTTTTTCAGGCCCTGGTACTTCTCCAGCTTTTCATACTCTTTTACTTGATGTGGTTGTCATTAGACACTGTACATCTGGAGTAGCATGTCATCAGGCCAAGCCATTTACACCATTGCCTTCCTTCTGAGGAGATCTTTAGAGTTGTATATTGGAACATGATTATGGGGTGCCTGTCCCATAAGGCTCTGAGGTTCCCCTCAGGGAGAATATTTAAAGATAGCCAGCTGTGTGAAGGCAGGAAAGTGAATTTGTGGCACTACTGCTGCTCATTGGGAGAGGCACTAGGCAAGGGAGTTAAGAGACTCCCCTGGGCCACTCCATCATTACTTTCAATTAAGTTACATTAAAGTATCAAACAACTGAACCTTTCAATAAAGCAAGGCATTTCCAGCTAGGATATTTGTGACTTCAGTTCCTCTAAAATGAGTTAGTGGGCTGCCCTCCAACTGAACAGTTGGATAATTGACCTGGCAATCATTAGAAAATATTTGGCCATATTTCAGAATCTCATAGATGACATAATATATCTATGCCATTTTGATCTCAAGATATGGCACTAAAATTTGTGTTTACAATTATAAATTATAATTGTAATGAATTATAATCATTTGTGGTTCACTGAAAAAAATCTGCATATTTTCTGTTGATCATTATATTCTTCATCATATGGAATTGTTATTTCACTCTTCTTCCCATATCGATTGTAACATTTTTATTTTTTTAAAAGCCACGTGTTCTGTATGGAACTTGGTAGGTTCCAAGTCTGATTGGCTGAAAAGGCCACTTATGGATTGGTTGATTAAGAACCAATCCAGGAAGCCGCCAAACAGTGGGAATAGTTAAATGAGTGTCATTGGCCACAAGCCGCAGGCAAGCCGCTATATAAAGGGCTGCCGCGGCTTGGGCTATGTTCCGTATCTTTTGCCTTGCGAGTTTAAATAAAATAGTTGTTGTTGGAACACGGTCTCACGCACTTCTTTCCGGACGGAACACTGGCGACGAGGGTGGAATTGTCATAGAAGGTGAGACCGAAGCCGCAGTGATCTGCACCAAGTGAGAGAGATGGCTGGTAACAACACGCCACCCGCACCATTCAATCCTGATGAGGAGGGTTGGGAATCGTATATCGATCGCTTTCTTATGTTCTTAGAAAGCAACAAAATGGAAGAAATCTCAGACCAAAGGAAGAGGGCTGTCTTCCTTACACACTGTGGACTGGCTGTTTTTAAAATGGTGAAGGCGCTGGTGAAACCCAGAGATGTCAAACAGATGACTTGGTCCGACCTGAACCGAATGCTCCGAGCACACTACGCACCGGTGGTCTTGAATTTGATAAAAAGGCATGAATTCTATAAGAGTGACCAGAAGGAGGATGCGACTATAGGAGATTTTGTAGCAGCCTTGAGACACATCAGAGGAGCCTGTGAGTTCTAGAACATGGACGAGGCAATGAAGTAAAATTATAATTATTCATTAAGCAATAATAGTGCTTAATGTATATGTATAATAGTGTATGTAATGTATAAAATGTATAATATAATGTTATGTATAATAGTGCTTAGTGTAGTGGAAATTAATATCTAGACAAGCAAACCACAAGCCACGTGTTCCTTTTGTTTTTTGAAATAAAAGGGCAGCAAATATATGAGGAAAAATATGGAAGTTTGAATTTTGAAATGTTCAAAAAATAAAGTCTTTTCTTCTTAGGTGATTGAATGGTATAGGTAGGATCACAATCCCATCAGTGAAATTCATAATACAATGGCAATGTCTTAATTTCAGCAAAATAACCACCTGAAGGAGAAAACTCAGAAATGCCAAATTAAATTAAAAGGCTTTATAATATCATTTATTTTAGATGAAAAGTGTCTCTTGCTGCATGAACTTTTAAAAAGTTTGGATTAGTGTATCAGAAGTGGTTTTCCTCAAAGCCATAAGTAAATGGCACTTATCTACTCTTTTGGCTACATGGACTGCTGTTTGATGAAGGAGAAATGAGTCTTGGCTCCAAATATCAATTCTCTTTTAACATTTACTAAATGGTCTAGGTGCTAAACATCAGTGTAACACTGAAATAGCATAAGAAATAGAAATTTTCTTTGATGGATATTTACCTGAGGTGAAGCCGTCATGGCAATATGTAGAAAAGCACAGAAGGAATATAGTGACTAATATATTCACAGCACGGATGTCTAAAGATATCCCGAAACATTTGACTTCTGGAAATGAATAAGAGGCGTTACTAAAAATGTGTGGAAATCCATGGTGAAATGTTAATGATCTGTACAAGTTTCTTTTAACTTCTGCAACATTCAAAGGAATGTTTGACCAGAGTAGGATTTTCTATTTCAGACCATATTTTTGGTAAAAGCCTATCTAAATGCACGTTTGTGCAGAAGATATTTGGAATGATATGGAAATTTATTTTGGCTTCTCTTGAAATTCTTGCAGTTGGTTCTGCTGCAGACTCAACTGGAAGAAATACAATTTGCACAATTAGCAACAACACAAATCATGTGTTGTTGTTTTTTAAGGCAACAGCTCCATTCTGGAGTAAAACTCTGGCAGTGAGTTTGGGAAAGACAGGAGAGTTAGCTTTTTGTCCCCTCACTTACTTCGTATTTGGATTGGTTCCTCCAAACAGTATTTGCACTGGAAGTAAAAGTTTCCATTCTATCTCAATACAGAATTAGTATTAATCCAGGATTGCTACCTCAATACCCTTTTAAGTGAAAGAATAATTGTGCTTGTTTGCCCTGATGTCATTCACCTCCTGGCCACTGCTTCCTTGTCACTGCTATCTCTCTGAACTGCTTCCTTTTTTTTTCGTCTTCACCATGGCTGCCAACTCTATCAATTCACCATTATCATGCCTCCTACCTCCTCCTCCATACCATCACTGTGCCATTGCCAATCCTTCTCATCATGGCTTGAGAACCATGATTTAAGGTATGATAAATTTCCATGCTCCTTGAAGTGGCTACTTCAAGGGAGCCTAGTATTTACACACACAAATAGCAGCAAGTTGCTGTGCCCTTGGGATGGGAAGGAGAGAATGGATAACCACTAGATGCCTGCAAAGAGTTGGTTTTCTGGATTTAAGGTGTAATAAAGTTTATGCTCCTTGGCAATTTTAAGCCTGGCGGACTTCAACTCCCAGAATTCCCCAGCCAGCTGGGAGTTGAAGTCCACCAGGCTTAAAGTTCCCAAAGTTGGAGACCCCTGCTCTAGAAGATCCATATAAATGGTTCCTAGCAAAAGCTTAAAAAAAAAGTCCAACTATTGCAAAAACATTCAACATGTGTGTTGAATATTTTTATAACAATTTATAAAAGGGAAATTCAGTTTATAATAGCATACAAAAACAAATTAAATGATAACGAGCAATCAATCCAGCAAATCAATTATGAAATTATAATACAGGCAAAAAAAATAAGAAAAAAAACTATATTAATATAAACAATCTAAATAAATTACATATTCATTTAATTATTTAATAATATATACAATTGTGCATAAATAAAGTTTATTCTTATATAATATCCATTATCTTCAACTTTTCTGTGAGATACAATCTGTGAGGATCTGACCAGGAAATAGTGATAGAGTCAGAATAACATGCTTACATTTAATCCAGCTTGCCTGCCTTTTGGTCGGATGATTGCTGGTTAAAGGGATTCAGTGCATGCCTAAGGAATGCCTGAAGACCATAGAAAATAATAGTCTTTTCTTCTCCCATCTTAGTTGAGGTAATCTGGGTCTGTGAAGAAGAAGCAAGCCAGGAAGAGAAGAGGAACGGAGGGAGAGAGCTGAAGATTAACCACTGTGAAGGGATTCTGTGGAGCTAGCTGCTTTCTGGAGAATGTTTTAGGAAATTATTTTGCATAACACCCTAATCAACAGAATCTTAGACTCTGAGACTCCCCAGACATTTAAGACTGATACTAAAGTGGTATATTTATGCATATATTCAAATACTTTAAAATATCATAATCCTGCCATCCAAAGGAAGCTAAACCCAAGTCATTTCTGAACCTGTTATATGACCTATTGCTTGTTGTATTAAATAATATTATCCCTGGGTAGGCAAACAAAATTCACTTAGCTATTGACCTAAGTTTGGGGAACTTTGTGTTTTACTGATTCATAGATTTGCTTAAACAGTCTGTTTTGTTTCTTCCATTGTAAAATGGAATAAAGTTTAATTCACGCTGCAATTATAATGAATGCTAATCAAGCTAGACTGTTGGGGTGAGGAGGCATTAGAAAAATGAAAGGTTTCCTGTTGGCAGGATAGTACTGGTTTATGATTTCAGAATTCTAATTTTAATACACTTTAATATCCCAAAAAGTGCTTAAGGCTTTAATAAGTTCTGTTCATCGTTCCATAGACTTTTCCCCCACTTTTCATAAATATGCCTGGCTCATTGATGTGGTGGTCTCAGTGCCTAACTGTGGAGCTGCTTTGCTGCTCTGTAAGAACCCAGTTTTTCTGTTCCTGAAATTATTATTTTGGTGTTCCAAGGTGCTAATAATACCTCACATTTATTCAGTTTATTCTATCTTGTTCTTTAAATTTATATGTACAAACAATAAGGCAATCTTCCTAAGGAAAAAAACTATTGAGTATTATATTCAGCACTCTTTTTTGGGAGGGAGGGGGGAATCATCAAATGTATATTAGTTGTCAGAATATAAAACACAAAGGAAAATAAAAATAATGAGAAAATAGGAGCCAGTGAGTGAGTTCTATGCAGAAAACATGGGTCCCCAATGCAGAAACTTTAGGGTCATGAGCTATGGGTGTATCATCTTCCACTTCAATAATAACAGGGAGGTGATCATTGAGCAATACATATTTTTTGTTAACACTCCGAACCAACATCTCAGCCATTTCAACTTCTTAGGATTCATTAAGCTTCCTGAGTGAATAAAGGTGGGTAGTTTCTACTTGAAGCTTGCGTAGAATTTTATATTCTTAGGACAAATTTAGATATTTACTGGAGCTGGAAATATTCTTTAGTTGGCTATGTGGCAAGTGCATCTCTATGGATTGCCTGTTTGATCAAGAAGCACTATCATTAAATAAATGACATAATTCTAGTATCTCTGATAAAGTTCTCCAAAATGGTACTCCAGGGCAATAGGTCTTTGTATTTGTACATGACTAAAAGCAAATTAAACATTTCTCTTTCATTCAACAACTGACAAGTGCCAAGAAGTCTTGGGGGGTAGGGGGGAAGGAGCACATTCAGGCAGCCACTGAACCTAACCTTCAAACTCTTGGCAATTGTCTATTACACAACACTGTGTCACATGAAGCTAGCCTGGGCTCTTCCCATCTGGCCAATTTGTGGGGAGGGAGGGAGGGAGGGAGGGGGAAAGAGAGGGAGAGAAGAAGGGAGAGGGGGAGGGAGGGAGAGAGAGGAAAGGAGACAGAGGGGAAAAAAATCAAAGTCCTGCTTACAAATTTCCTTTTGGTGTTTGCTTTGTGTGGGAGAAATGGTGAAGCCCAATTTCCACCATAGTTGAGCAATGCTCAACTGCTATCTTCTTCTGAAACAGAAGCTGTTAAGTATCCACAAGGGATGGTGCTGATTTCAGATTGGGATTGCCCTTCTCTGTGAAAGGGATTGTGTATGACAGACATTGCAACTGCAAAGTCAACAAGTAGAATGTCCCTACAAAAATGTCAGTTTCCTGATCAAACTTTACTATTTCAATTGTGTCTTTTTCTCTTTTGAAACAATTGAAAAACATTCTTCTGCAATTTTGCCAAGAATAACCATACAATTATCCAGATTCCTACACTATCTCATTATCTTTCCTCCATATGAGCTTCCTGGGGCAACTGTTACCACTAACGAAGTTATAATTGTTTTATTGCCATTGACTACATAGATTGACTTCTGTTTATCTCCTATTCCAGGTCAAGGATTGCTTGATTCTCAATGGCCTACTCCCTTTCACCCATATTTCTTGCCTCTTTTTTTTTTCCTGATTCATTCAGTTTTTCTCTCCCATCTTGGTGAAACATGGTTTGTAGAAACTAGGAAAATTCACAATAAGGTTTGGATTTGAAGAAGCCAAATCCAAATGATATTATCTCTGGGTCATATAATCAGTAACATTTATAAATATTTTCATAGAGATATATCTATTTCTATAAAAATATCTATAAACATTACTGATTATATGATCCAGAGATAGCATGCTTCTTCAAATCCAAACCTTATTGTGAATTTCCCTTCCCTCTCTGTGCACATACACACAGTGAGAGAGAGAGAGAGAGAGAGAGAGAGAGAGTGTGTGTGTGTGTGTGTGTGTGACACACTTACTCTATAAATAAGTAATTTTAATAAATATCCTGAATAAAGGTAACTTTATTTTCAACCAACCTTATAGGTAGAGAAGGCAGCTGGAAAATAGGCAGGATAGGAATCGTATGTTGGTGCAATGAGCAGCTTCCTCTGTAATGAAAAGAGTTGGGCTTATACAAACTTTTAAGTAATGAATTTAAGTAATGAATGGCTGAATGAATGAATGCTGTAATTCCTTCCTAGCAATCAATTTGGAAATTGCGAAGTTGAAGACTTCTCTACCTTCATTTTTTAGGAGACTCATTGTAGTCTTAATAATTTGTTACTGCATTGTAGAATAATGTGTCTTTACTGCAGTCATTCCATTATTTGACTGAGCTGATGAAAATTTAACCTGGAAATGGCAGGGGTGGAAGGGTGGAACAGTCCTTTAATTACAGAGGCACTAAAATAGCATCTTTGTAAGCATCAACATTTTTTTGTTTTCTTTTCCAGTATGCACTTCATTTAGAGGAAAGGTATCTGTTCCTTATGTCTATCTCTGGTATAAAGTCCAAGAGAAGCACTATTCAAAGTGGGTCTTTTCTAGCCACTCAGACTCTTTAAATCTTTTTTGCTTTCACCATCTCACTCCTGCAGCCAGATAAGCAATATAAAAGGGAAGCAAATGTCTGCCCAACCATACTAGAAAAATGCATTTTTACTATCTAGAAAAATATAAATTCAAAACTTAAGTTATGTAGCTATCATAAACCTTGAAAGCCTATAGCATTAGGGTTGAGGGTCATCCTAATTTCTGAAGGAAAAATACTCCTGAGTCCTGGAACTATGGCAGAGAAGATGTATCTTTTATCCCGGAGGATATTCCTTGGCTGACAGGATCTGTGACATGCCCAACCTGCCAACCTGAATTGGATGAGTGGAAACAACTGGGAGAAGATGGTCCTTCAAGTAACCTGGTCCCAAGCCATGAAGAGTTTTAAAGGCAACAAATTGCAGCTGGATAATACTGGTTACCAAGGCAGCTCACATAGTAGTAGTGTTAAGTGTGTCAAATATCTGACTCCATTTACTAGCCATGCATCCATATGTTGCAGCAGTTGAAACTTTAAAGACCTTTCAAGGGCAGACCTATTTAGAGTACACTGCAATAAATTAATCCAAATGAGAGGTCACAATGCCACAAGTCACTGAAAAACTCAATAACATGAGTTTTTAAAATTCATGATTTTGTTATTATCCTGGTTGCCTGAGTTATCAAAAGCAAAGTGTTCTGCAAGCAAGTTCATATATCATTATGATATGGGATTCCCCCTTGGCAGACTCACCCATAAAATTCTACAATTTTTGTATAAAGACAGGAAATTGGCTAAAAAGGCAAAAAATGTCATTACTGGTATAATCTAAATCTACAATGATGACATATATAAGTTGCTTTCCATCTCATGATGACTTATTCCCTTCTTCTTCCACTGAAATGGAAGGAGATGGCATGTCCCTATTCTAAACTTATTTAATTGTTCATGCACTTATGTAGTACTTATCTGTCACACTTCACTTGGATCAAGAAAATTACTGGATTTCTTTAAAAGACCTTATTTTTGTCTTGAGGTATTATGTGGGAGCTAGAGTGAACCACAAGTTAAAAACAAATCCAAACTGTTCAAAATTACAGATATTTGTTAAAACAGCACTGTACATAATATCATTATATGGGGGAAGATAAGTATGTGGTAGAAACCATGAGGACAAAAAGCACAGAGATGGCATTGAAGAATGTAAAATATTAAGTGCCTTGATTTTCTCTCTATTGTATGAGGGAGTGGAAGAAAAATGTTGTCAGGTTTTCAAAATTCAGTTTTTATAGCCTAAAATGTAGAGTTCTGATATTTCTTATAGTAGTCTTTCCTGAGGTGGCCTATCCTGATGGGTTGAAAAAATGTACCTTAGAACTCTGGCATTTAGAACAATATTTGCTTCTGAATGTTTCACACAAGCACATGTTCAGTATTTTGCATCATGTTGTCACAATGTACATTTCCCAATTAGTTTTTTTTTAATTTGTCAATTGCTTACAAGATAATAGGTATAAGTAAAAACATAGTTATGAATACATGGATACAAACAAGAAAAATAAAAAAAAATAAAAGAAACAATAGGACAGGGATGGTAGACACATTGGGGCGCTTATGCACGCCCCCTACAGACCTCTTAGGAAAGGGGTGAGGTCAATAGAAGACAGGTCTGAAGGTTAAAGTTTTTGGAGTTTGGGGAAAAAACCATAGAGTCAGTTAGAGTATTCCAGACATTGACCACTCTGTGGCTGAATCGTATTTCCTGAAATCAAGTTTGGTGCAATTAACCTTGAGTTTTATCTCTTGTTTGCTCTTGTATTGTTATGTTGAAGCTGAAGTATTCATTGACAGGTAGGACATTGCAATGTATGATTTTATATACTAAGATGGGACTGAAGGCGGTGTAGTTCTAGGTTTCTAGGTTTAGAATTTCAAGTCTGGTGGCATAAGGTATTCTGCAACGAATAGAGGAATGGAGAACTCTTCTGTGAGATATTTCTGGACTTTCTCAACTATGCTAATATCAGATACATAATGTAGGTTCCAAACTGATGAGCTGTATTCAAGTATTGGTTGAGCAAATGTTTGTATGCTCTTGTTAGTAGTTAATATCACCAGAGAAAAAGCTATGTAAGATTAGATTACAAACTCTTAATGCCTTTTTGGCTAATAGTTACAGTGGGCTCCAGCACTTAGGGCATTTGAATGAGTACTCCAAGATCCTTGACAGAGTTTGATGCATCAACAAGGTCTTGACGATTCAGCCTGTATTTTATTTCTGATTTTTTTTTGCCAATATGTAGGACAGAGCATTTTATTTGTTGAAATTTGAAGTTGCCATTTGTTTGACCATTCTGATACATAGTTAAGGTCTTTTTGAAGGGTAGCAGTATTGTCTGTGGTGTTGAATAGCTTTACATCATCTGCGAAGAGAACGCAGTTGCTCTTGATATGATCACAAAGGTCATTTATGTAGAGTATGAAAGAGTTGGTCCTAGAACACTGCCTTGGGGACACCACTGTTGACAGGTACAGAATTTGATAGGATGCTCCCAATTTTGACCATTTGTTGTCTGTTTGACAAGAAGGCTTCTATCCAGTTATGCAGATGTCCAGAGATACCATAAATGTAGTTTTAGTTTAGAGTAGTTTGTCATGTACCACTGAACCAAAGGCTTTACAGAAGTCTATGTAGATTTGTGTCTATTGCTTTGCTCGATCGAGTTGTGTAGTCCATATGTTTTGCAGTGTAAGAGTTGCAGATCACATGATAGTTTTTTCCTGATACCAAATTGTTTTTTAGAGAGTAGGTTGTTTGTTTCTAAGTAGAGGATGATGGATTGGTTAATAATTGATTCCATGACTTTAGAGGTGATGCAGCATAAGGAGATTGGTCTGTAATTTTAAAGATGGGGATGACTGTGGAGTGTGACCATAGGTTAGGCAAGGAGCTGGTCCTGAAAGATTTTTCAAAGATTATGCTGAGGGTTCTGCTGTGTCAGTGGGTAGTTTTTTAAGAAGTAGGCACATATTCCATCCATCCAATTGATCGAGATGTTTTAGATTGTGTAGTGCTTTTTCAATATTGTCTTCTGTAAAATCGATATATATTCTATCATTATAGTTGTCTGTGGTTCGACTAGGAAATACTGGCATGATCCATTGCTGTTTACAAATGCTGAGCCAAAGAATGTATTAAAGAGGTTGGCTTTAAAAGTGTCATTGTTGCAGTCTTTACCATTAGGTCCTTTTGGGCTGGGATGGACCTTGAGTCTTTTAAGTTTGTTGTTTATAAATTGTAGAAAGTGTGGGTGGAATTGGTGTGTAGAAGATTTTCTTATTATTTAATGTGATAATTGGTGTATTCAATTTTTATGTGGTGCATAAAATTTTGTATCGGCTTTGGAAGTTGGCAACAAATCAGATTTTTTTCCGCCAAAAGTGATTTATTTTTGATTGAAACTTCCTTATGTTTTGGGTAATTTATTTTTTTCTGATTTTGGAGTTGTTAACGTATATATAGTTTGATGACTCTTTTGACTTCAAGTAAAAATATAGTTGTAATGGTCTTTGACAATATTGCATCTAGTGAACAGAGACTGCAAATCAAGGAATGAGAGATCATTGTTTATAAGATCGTATTGCCTTTTTTGAAGTTATAATTGGGGATTCCGTCATTGTGATTATTTTTGTGTGGACGTATATTGAGACAAAAGTCTATCATGTTGTGGTCACTATTGAAAAGTGTTCTTTAATTTGTATTCCATAAATTGAACTCAAACTATTGCAGAAGATGAGATCGAGGAAGTTGTTAAGTCTAGTGTTGTTGGTTACTAGTTGTTCTCATCCCAGATTTGTTACTGCATTGTAGAAGGTTGCATGTGTGGGTTCGTTGTACATTCGTCAAGGGTCCAGTTAATATGAGATAAATGAAGTCACCAAGAAAGATAAAAGCGTGTGGGCAGGATGCTGCCCATGTTTAGTAGTGTATTTAGCTTGTTTGCATGTCGATGTCATAATCGGGGCTCTGTAACATAGTAAGAACTGAAATGTGATATTTAAGGACAGTTCACAGACGATGGTCTCAGGAATAGCAAGGCTTCTGTGGTTACTTGGATTGTTTTTAGATGTAGGCACTTTTTATAAAAGATAGCAATACACCTGCACTACGAATTTCACGATCTGATTGGTAAACATGATGTCTCTTGCCTTGGTAATGGAGTCAGGGAGAGATGTGTTGTTGTTTTTTTAAACAAATTTTATTCAGTTTTTCACATCAAAAACAAAAATCTCTTTTTAGTGGACAACATATTTCCGGGTCATCACCTTTACATACAAATGTGACAGCAATTATACATTTCATATATGCATACTTAATTCTATTATTACCTTTTCCATTCCAAATTTTCAGTAAGGAGAGAAACAAACATATTAATTCTAGCCTCTTTCATTAATCTCAATCGAAACATCTTTTTGTTTCATTTCAATTATTTCAAATATAATTCTTTATATTTTATTTTAAAAATAAAGGTAAACAATATGTTTGCCTAATAATAATAATAATAACAATAATAGGTTGCCAATGTCTCTCCTTGCTTTTAATAGTCCATATGACTTATTAAATTAATTGGTTCTTTAGTCTGTCATATTCCCTTTCCATTATGCATTCTTTTTATAAATTCTAAATTAATACAAGTTTTAACACTAAAGAAAAAAAAACAGGTATAGGTTTTCCCCCTTTTACTACTTTGAGTGTGACACCTCAATGATTAAAATATACCTTTATTCCTCATCTTGATTCCCAATAAACATTATTTTTAAGAAGTTACAATAATAATCATTACATCTTTTCATTTGATTCCGCAGCAATTTTTCCCCTTGATTTTTAATAAGTTATCAAATATCTATACATATCTAGGTATAGATAACTATATCTATATATCTGTAGATATAGTTATCTATATCTATAATAAAATTATATTATTTCTTAAATATTTTTAATTGCAGAAAATATTCTTATTACCCCTTGTCACCCTGCAGAATCTCCTTTTTAATTCATCAGCATTATCTTGAAAAACCAATTTCTTTCAAACATTTACTATTCTTTATTTCATGCACCTGTTTCTTACTGCTTTTCCTCCCCCTCTTGTCCCCATATCTTTTCTCATTCAGTTTATATCCTTTCTTTCTTAATATCTTCCTTTCCCTTTCTGCTGGGTCTTTCTGCCTTCCTGACTTCACAGGTTTTCCCCTTGTGATTGCTTTTTAAATTCAACTTTTTAACCTTCCTTCTTTCCCACTTCTTTGTTGTGTTCTTTGTGTTAATTGTCTATTTAAAATGTCTTCTCCTTGAATCAACTCCTCCTTCTTTGAAGCTCTTTCTTCTTGCTCTTCAATTGCCATTGCATTTTTTCTAACACAGAGCAAAGTGATTCGCCTCTTTCCTGTAATAAATTCTCCATATTTTTTAAGTTCCAGTTTTAATTCCTGAAGAGATATCATTACACATTCTTGTATTTTATGATCGTTAAAGTCCACACAAAAAAAAAACTCTTTTTACTTTCCTTCTTTCAATCTTCTAAAGTTCTCAGTTATTCCAGCCGAGGATCTATACCAAAAAAATCAATCAATCGCCAAATCAGTCTTTCCTGCTTTTTTTCTTTTTCTGGTTCTTCTTTCACTTTCTAAAATTCTTACTTTGTTTCAATATTTCTTAATGTTATGTCCACACAAGTTCATTCAGAACAGGATGCTTTCCCTTTTTATAAAAGGTGGCATCTTCCATTATACAAAGTCTTACTTTCCCCTTATTTTTTTGTTTAGGGTTTTTCGAACGCTCAATATTCCAACACAGTCCAGTCTCCAATTTCTAAGCTTATTATTATTATTATTGACAACCTTAAATCCAGCTTTATTTTATGCCTGTTATTCCCAAAACATCTTTAATCCAATTAGTTAAATCTTTAGTTCCGGCTTCTACCTTTCCCGGTTCGAAGCCCGCTTAGCTGTCAAAAATATTTCTTTTTTTCCCCCGTCCCTTTGTAATTTCACTGCTCACTTTTCTTTCCTTAAAAATTCCATGTTACCTTCATCCTGGGGTAACTTTTGTTTAGTTGTATTGCCAGTTGGCCCAGTTCAGATGTTATCACCTCTTTCTTCCCTCCTGCACAAATCTTAATCGAGCTGAGTCCTCCTCTTCGGGTGGTCATTTTAAACCACCGCTGCAGTCGTCTTTGGGGGGAAAAAGACCAGGCCGGGGGGGAGAATGCAGCTCCCTCAACCGGCTTGCGGCTTCCCCTATCCACCACCTCTTCAAGCAGTTTCAGCCCTTAATCGTAATGATTTGGGCTCTGCAACAAAAGAGCACACGGACCATAGCCGCAGAGAGTCATATCTTCGGTCCATCAGTGAGGAGGCTCTGCCTTCCTCCAGGGAGAAATGTGTTGAGCCATGTTTCACAGACAAAATAATGTTTAGTTTAGCCGTATTTTAGTAAAATGAGAAATTCAGGTATTTTATTTACAAGGCTTCTTGCATTGAGTAGCTTGCATTTAAGGCCAGTTGTGGTTGGAATAGAGGTAGTTAAGGGTGTGCATACCTAGTTTTGAGTGATGTTGGTTCCCCTTTGTCTCCCTCCCCCCAAGAACAACAATACTGCAAATAATTTATTTCAAAAACCAATAAATTGCTTTTATTAAATTTGGCATTTTGTTGATAGGTCAAGGGCAGGATCTGGATCCTATATTATGTCAACTTACCCAAGAGTCTCTTTCTTTGCTAAAAGACAGGAAAAGCTTGCATCGTTTTGAATCAAAGCTTTGGACCAAGATGGGAAACAAATGGAATGTACTATTTCTCCACAGCTTAAAATTAGTTGAATAGATTTTCAAGGACAAAATAACGTTCTCGTAAAGGAAACCATGTATTTCAAGAACATTGTTTATTTCTATAGATATAGATTCATCTTTTAGCCAGAAATCTGTATTAGACCTTTGATTGTTTTGTTGTGTAGAATTAGTTAACTTACTCACTTATAACACAGTATTAATTGAGGAATAATACATAGTTTCCAGTCATTATATATTTTAGATGATGTCCATTAATCTATTTTTAAAATATTTAAGCCAAGCTACTGAAGATCTATAAGAATTTTGACCGAACCAATAAATGAGCAATTTATAGCAGACCAGGCCATAATGTAGTCTGCTTAGAGAACTATATATCCTTTGATACTTTTAATGTTTAAAATAATTTTCTATTTTGTATTTTTTAAATAATTTAAATTTTGTTTATCTATTGTGAATTTGATCTACCTCTTCAAGAGGTGAGGGCAAAGGGGCTGATACTTCTAGTCAGATTCTTGTACATTGATTTAAAAAATATATTTTTTTCTCTTTTATGCTCCAGAAAAGAAATACAACTCAGTCATGCTTCAATTGGCTTCATCTCTGGTTTCAGGTGTTATATAGGGTTAGAATCAACAACTACTTAATAACAGTCTCACATTGTTCAATATTTGCTTAGTATGTCAATATTGCTTATGATGTCTTATTATAAAGGGAACATCAATGAAATGTTTGTAAGAAACATTTGATACAAGAAATAACAGCGCAAAAACTCATTTTTATTGTTTATATTTCTGAGAAACTTTTAAAACAAAATATTTACTCCTATAAAAGGTAGTACTCATCTTACAACCACAACTGAGCCAAAAATGTAGACTGTTAAATGAAAAATTGTTAAGTGAGCTTTGCTCCCTTTTACGACTTTTCTTGCCACATTTGTTAAGTGAATCACTGCACTTTTTAAATTAGTAAGTTTGCTTGTCAGGAGGTCACAAAAGAGGATCACCATAACCTCAGGACAATACAACTGCCATAAATGTGATTCAGTTGTCAAGCATCTGAATGTAAATCACATGACCATGGGGATGCTGCAACCATCATAAGTGTGAAAAATGGTCATAGCTCACTTTTTTCAGTGCCGTTGCAACTTTGAATCATCACTAAATTAACTTTTGTAAGTTGAGGACTACCTGTATATCACAAACCTAAGTCTGCAATGCCCATTGTGGTTTAAACACAGTTGTATTTCAGTTTCCACCTATAGCATAAAATCAAATAACCCCAATACAGGTGGAGATTATAAAGACAAAGATGAAATGATTTCAACTGAATACACAAGGACTTCCTTTCAACAGGATAAACTTGAATACAACAGCACTACAGTTCCATACATCATTAGGCTAATGCTCTGCTTTAATAGGCTTATCCATCATTTCCTGATTAAAGCCTTTTATGCCCGGTCAAAACTGCTCACAACACCAGCTCATACTCTGATTAATGCCTCAAATACACATAACATCAGAAAATATATTTACCTTAAGAGTTGTAAAGATATTATTGTGTCTCCAGCATATGGCACTGTACATACATATGTACATACATATATACAACATACAGTATGATATATATGATATATATAATGTTCATACATACATACAATATATATAGCCATTCCGTTTCAGTGGAATCTGGGTATCAGACAAAAAAAGCCCCATTAAAACAGTGAAAGACATGAAATCAGCAGGTAGCTCAGACAAAAATGCTCTAATAACAAAATTCAGAAAAAAGAGATGTTAAATAATGAACATCAAACCTAGACTTTGAACAAAAACTTTCAAAACTTTTTGGAACCCTAGGAAAGGCCCTCTCATCCTTATCTCTGGAGTGGGATGCTGCTGTTCCAGAGGTGGAGGCTACAACAAAGTAGGCACACTTCCTAGATCCCACAAATTGACAAAATTTAATGGAGGTGGCCAGTGGTGGGTTTCTACCGGTTCTGTCCACCTCTGTAGAATCAAAAGCTCTGAAGAACAGCAGACATAGAACTGGTTCTATGTCTGCTGATGTTTTTAACCACCTGCCCACCCGGGCTCTTACCTGATCTTTATTTCCTGATTTTTCAACTTCAGCTGCCGAATGAGTCACAGCTGCAGTTAAAAAAGCAGGAAAAGAGGGCTGTTTCAAAGGCTGCTTCTCTGCATGCAGTGTGCTGATGACGATTNCAGTTAAAAAAGCAGGAAAAGAGGGCTGTTTCAAAGGCTGCTTCTCTGCATGCAGTGTGCTGATGACGATTTACAGGTGAGTGGCTCGCAGCATGCAGGGAAGCTCATCATAAATGACCGAACCTCGTAAATCCCGAACCAGTAGTAAACCTTGTCGTATCCCACCCCTGGAGGAGACTGAAAGCTCACTCATTCTACTGGAACTGGGCAGGCAGTAATAGAAATTGGGTGGTCAGTTATTTAGGAATTGACATGGTATGTCTTCATATGTGTGTCAGGAAACACTTCTGGAGATCACTTTTTTTAAAGAAGGGTTAAGTTAGAATGATTTCTCCTTTTCTTCCTCCTCCTTCTCCTCTTCCTCCTCTCCTTTCTTCTCCTCTCCCTTCTTCCTTCTCCTCCTGACTTTTCTCCTCCTCTTTTTCTTCCTTCTCCTGCTCTTCTTCCCTTCCTCCTCTTCTTTCATCCTGCTGTCATTTAAATTCCATGTTCTCTGAATGAAAAGAAATGTTTTTGTGAATAAAGCTTGCAATGTTTTATTCTGCTTCAGATCCCCCATAATTCAAACATACCCATTTCAGCTCCAGATTAGAGCACCAGTTTGCTAAGGCTTCATGAGTTGTATGTGAATAATGTTGTATTTGTAATGCATTGGCTAGGTTCTATTTACTTGGCAGAAATAGCTAAGAAAATTCAAAAGAAGCAAGTGAATAGATGTTTAAAGAGAATTTGATTAGCTATACTTGATTTCTATAGTGCATTATTTTCATTCTTTTTTATCAATTGACTAGTGGATCTAAAGAGATAAGTAGCTTAAACATATCAGATCTTAAATCCATTATACTCTCTGAGGTCATAAAGGAGAAGCATATTAAACAAACCAATAAATATAAGGTTTTCTAGTTCAATATTGCTTTTTATTTTACCAGTGTTTCCTGGCAAGGTATACAGCTTGTTTGGGATTTTGACAGAATCTTTCATTTACCTACAAGGAGATAACATAAAACAAATGCCTAAAGCAGTAATCTTAAAAGTATATACACCAGAAAAGGCATCCATACAAATTCAGTGTGACTCAAATGTTACACAAATGTTGAAAGTTTTTGTGCTGGTACAATTAGAACAGGGATATAAATCCAACCAGTTTATAAGCAGATGCAGTTTCCTGGCTTTTTTATCCATGTACATTTATCTATGTACATTACCATCACCATCATGGCAAATAATAACAGCACCTAGCTCCATACACACTCATTTGACTCACTTGACAAGGTTTGGAATTAAAAGAGGTCAAAAATGTTTTATAAAGTAGAAAAACATAAATGAAGAAAAGTATAGGAATTACAACAGGAAAGTAATTTTTAATGAGTGTGGGGAGCAGGAAAGTGGTAAATTTTGGCTAAGCTTTAGCAATGAGAAGAGATTAGTTGCTCTGGGTTTTTTTAAAGCCCTTTATAAGTAGGTGGCTTCACCACTTTCTCAATCTTTAAATTCCACAGGGCTTTATTAGTTATAAATGCTAGGCAGATTACTGGAATGTGCTTGAAAAACTGTATTGCCGCAGACCCTTTCCAAACATGCAATAAACATCTGTAAATCAATGATTACAGTTTGTTGGCTTGTCAATCATCTTATTGTATCTTACAGTAAATAAATCCTGATTTCCTGTGGCCCATGATAGGATCCTGGGTTGCATCATATTTAGCATTTAGATGATAACTGAGAGAGGAAATATTTGTAGCTCAAGTTTGAACTGTGGGGTCTTTGGTGCTCTCTGAGCTAGGTTGTTTTCTTGCAGACATTTCATTACCAAACTAGGACATATTACCAATACTAAAAGAGAGTGGAGTTTGCTCTCATTTTATATACTAGTGACTTGTCAAATGAATGTTGGTGGGAATGGGCTTAGTGGTTCCTTGACTAGGGTGTTGTTTACTTTACTTTAGCTTGTTTGTCTAAGTTGGTACTCCCTTGATTGGTTGTATTATTTACTTCTTGATTGTTGGTCTAGTGCAGGGGTATTAAACTTATGGCCCATGGGCTGGATGCATCATGTGCTGGCCCTATCTCCACCCCATTTAGCAAAGAGGAAAAAAGTCCCAATATGTCACATGATGCCTCTGTGATGATGCAACTTTGACACCCTTGGTCTAGTGTGTACTTGGCTGGATGTTGGTCTTTTTGTTTCCTTGAAACAAAAGGCTTTTTGATTATCTCTTTTAAATGGTATGTAGATGTTCTTTATCTATATGTGTCCATTGATGGCCAATTTGTCTCAGTTCCAGGCTCCCAAGAATTCTCCAAAAGTTTTGAACTTGACTTGGCATAGGATGTGCTCACAGTTTCCCAGTTGAAACTATGCTTAGGTTTTTTACATGTTGTGAAATTAATGAGTTTTCATCTCATCATGTCTTCTGACTGGTAGATGGTATTCATGAATACCCACTGTTAGTCCTTTGCCTGTTTGTTCTACATAGTGGCTGTTGCAGTCTTTACACTGTATGTTTAGATGACTCCTGTTTTTTTTCTTCTGGAGCTGCTGGGTCTTTTGGTTTACTCAGAATGTTTTGGAAGACTTTAGCTGGTTTGTGTGTTAAGCTAATTTTACTAGTTTGTACTGTGGTTGTATTGGTTTCTGCGAGCATCTAGAATATTTTTAATGTATCCCAGGCTTCAAGCAACATTATCCTTTTCATAGCTTGTGCTGTTTGTATTATAATGGGTAGAGTTGTCAGGGACTTTTTGATAAAGTTGCATGAGCATCCATTTTGTTGGACAAATGTTCTGTTTCCTTTTTCCACTTTTTAGGGTTGCTACAATGTACTTGTGCTCATCTAAATACTGTTCTTACACAATTTCTCTTGTTGGAGGTTGGGTTGTTACTTTGGTAGTGGAGCATTTGCATCACCTGGTAATGATACAATTGGATGCAGAGTTATGGCTGGCTTGTATGTTTTTGGACATCCATAAAAGCATGAGAGGACAGGTCCGCTGCTTTTCATCCATTACTATTCTTCCTTACTTATTTGCCCTTTCTTAGCATGGTCCCAGAGAGTTCTTTTGATCCAGTTGTCTAGTTTCTATATTGAATTGATGTTCACTAGGATGTAGGTTTCTTTATTTTCCACTAATTTCTTGTTTTGTTAATATGATTTTGATATGTTTATGTTTTTGACCAAAACACTTCCTCACAAGCAATAAACTCCCAGAGATGAGCAGAAATGAACACCAATATTAGCACTAGACCTATAATCAAGAAATAAACAGTACTCCAATCAAGGAGCTAACAACTTAGATAAGCTGTTCTTAGACAAGAACAGCCTAGTCAAGGAACCACCAAGACCACTCCAACCATTACTCATTGGGCAAGCCTCAAGCATATAAAATGATAACAAACTCACTCTTTTCTAGCATTGATAATGTTCTTAGTTTGGTAATGAAACTTCTGTAAGAAAATGACCCAGCTCAGAGAGCACCAAGGATCCCACATTTAAATGATATTTGAGGACTACCATTATTATTTCTATGAGACTAATAGAAATGACCCTATTCTATTAACTTCACCTTAAGATCATTAATTCAGGAACATATTCTAAATAATACAAATTAACTGAAGTTAGATTGGAAACTTTGAGAAATGCTGTGGTTTTGAAATGCAAAAATGATGCAAGTATGGGGGAATCCATATTTTAAAAAATTCCTTTGAGCTGGACAGTATTTTTTAATAGTGAAAGTCTGGGGGGGGGATGGTTCCAGTTGTTTTATTCAAAGAACTGAGACTAATAATTAGAAAAATAAAATTAATAAGGAAAATAATTAGAATAATTGAATATGGAAGGTAAACGCATGAGTGCTTAGAAACAACTTTGAAACTCCCCCTTTTTAATATTGCTGATGCTTAATTAAATAATTAGATAATAGACTATTTTTAAAGCTTCAGTAATTAAAAGTGACACTTCTGAGGCTACACTTCTGCTTAGAACTGGGCTGGTATAATCTAACTCTGTGTCCAGAATCCAGTGGCCTAAATAGTACCTGTACATCTGAATATTGAGGGGTAGGAATCATGCATAAACCACAATTATTATGCACATCAAGTTTTATTAAAAAGAAAACAATAAATGAATACTATTCAACTATTTACAAAGTGTGCACTATTATTACTGTTAATCTTCTCATCACTCTTTATCACCCATCCCCTCCCACTTGTGATTGTAGGACTGTAACTTTCTTGCTTGTATCCTTACGATTTATATTGACTGTTTCCTAGTATGATTTGAATGTTGATTGTACTCTACAACTATCAAGTGTTGTACATTATGATTCTTGATTCTTAACAAATGTCTCTTTTCTTTATGTATACTGAGAGTATTTACACCAAGACAAATTCCTTGTGTGTCCAATCACACTTGGCCAATAAATTATAATATTCTATTCTATCTATTTTAAAAATTAAAGGCTTTGTTCAGTGTTTGAATCACAGTATTTTCAATACAATTCCAGTTTAACCAAAATCTTACTATTTTCCCAGTTTCCCTGGACAAGCTAAGCTGGCAGCCTGTTTCTTCAGGCAAAGCAAGAAAAAAAAAAGTTTTTATTCCTGTTCACACCTGAACCAACAAGCTGTTGGCTTAATCCAAGAAGAGTCAGAAAAATATAAGTTTGGAATTTTTTATTATTGCTACTGTAGCCAGAATGATACGGATTAATTTCAGATGTAAGCATATTTCTGAAACAATTTTATTCACAGTCAACACAGTCAGAATAAACATTCCTATGTTTTCCAACAGCACTTAAATGACATAGAATTAGATAAACAATATCTGATCAGATACTTCATCTTCATTTTTACAGCAACCATTCATGAGTTTGCCATTTATTATTTATTTGTTTGTTTGTTTGTTTATTTCAACCAGCAGGCATCCAGATGCTGAAGTTAATTCAATATGTGTTATAACACCAGGAAACCTTCCTGGCATGTTAATTTGCCTTAGGTATAGACTAAATGAACCTTTCCTTTTCACAGGTTGTCACCACTGCTTTATATCTGATAACCTGCAATGCCAGCTCTTACCCCATTCAGTTGGAAACTCAGAATATGCTGTATAAAGACTTAAATTAAATGATACCCTCCAAGAAACAGGATGTCATTTTCCTATTACCCTTTGTATTCAACCTGCTCCTACAAACCTATTACCTTCCTTTCCGGCAGCCAGTTTCACTTAAAATGCAACCACACTCAGATATTTTCAATTACTGTTTAAAGGAGATGACATATCCATTTGTAATGTCTTTCATTCTTTACAATGATTTCTATGTAGATTATTTATAATTCTTTTTGACACTAAGTGTGTATTATTGACAATAGATGGGAAAAGGAAGCAATGATCTGGCAGAAAATTGTTAATGTAGACAGCTTTCAAAACTAAATTGGCTGGCTTGGGAATGAGAAAGCTTATTTTCCTGACAAAAATTTATCTCCTGTTTTAGAAAGTAATTTGTAATCAAATCCTGTGCAAGTTTCATTCTATTATTTATTAAAAGCTACTTTGGCATTGGCTTTTGCTTTTTGCTGTAACATTTATTTTTACTTACTTTGCAGTCTAATTAAATGTATTTGTTATAATTACTAAAACAGTTTCCCCCCCCTTCTCTTTCTCCTCCTCCTCCTCCTTCTCTGCCTCCTCCTCCTCAACGTATCTATGTTTACAAAGGAACTTTGCACAGTATGATTTCTCTGCAAATTTCTCTGCAGGTATTATATGATGTATATTTTAACCCTTATGTAGAAGAGTGAAATTCAATTCAAATTATGCTGGATTTCTTCTTATTCTAATTTTGGTAAAAAATCTGATCATTGGGAAAGCATGCCTCTAAAAAGCCTAGTGACCCTAGACAAGAACTCATTAAAACATTGTCTCCTTAACTAATTATGAACTCTATGAAATTAGAAGTGTTTACTCCAAAAAACAGAGTAAAGAAATAAAATCCGGCTAAAAAAGATTATATATAGTACCTTTTTTGACCCCTGTTCTGGGTCACTTCACTCTTGCATAAAAATTAGCAGATTTTATCCTCCTTTCCTGAATAGCTGACCACAATTATTGCAGACCTAAAATTTAGCATTGTTCCTGGAAGAATTAGGAACCATCTGAAACACAGAAACAAGAAGATTGTCATGCACAATTTCATTGTTTTATTTATTTCTGCTGTTACTACCTGAATCATACAACCTGGCCTTTGAATTATATAATTTTCAGCTATTAATCCCACCTACCCAGAATAGAAAAAGCTGCCAAACTTAGAAATACATTGTTTCAGAATTCTGAATATTGCTTCCATTACATTTTAAATGTCCTGCTTGAAGTTATTATCTAGAGTATGCACTGCTGATCTCCATTCAACCATCTGTTCCCAAATCACTTTTCCTTCCTTCTTTTCTTAAAATGAGAACTCTCAGAAAATTATATCCCTCTTATGAGTTGTCATGGTATGCAGATGTCACTATATTTCACTATGGTGCACTCAAGTGTATTTTGTAATTCTAGTTAAATGTGATACTTCTCCTCAACAGAAAGCCAAAAGGAACATATACAAAGAACACAGAAGCACAGTCAAATAAATAAAAGAGTGTTTAATTTTCCAGAAGTTTGAAGAATAAACAAGAGGACTGGGTCCTCTGGATCAGATCCTAACTAATAAGTAATAGTTAAGCAAACATAAAAGCAACCAAAACTTTTAAAGAAAGTAATCACATCTTTGAACACAAGATATGATAAGTAATTAGACTGTTTAGCCTATGAAATTGAAATGGAGAATGACTTATTAATTTCTGTCAATCCAAATAATCTATCCATTGTTAATAGTCTTCTAACGTGACATTAATATAATTGAACATCACCAGATGTCCAATTATATTTATTTATAAATAAAACCAACTGTATCATGGGTGTAACAAGGTGGAAGACTTTAGTTATAATAGCATAGAAGTGATCAGGGATTGACTGAGGAATAGATTATGAACAGTTCATGTGCAAGTTTCTAAGTCAAGCTAAAGCAAAAGCAAGCCAATTAGATCCCACAATATTTTCTTGAACATATACCCATCATTTTTAAAGAAAACATCAGGAATTTCTTTGAAGTCCTAAACCTCCTTGATTAAAAACCAGAAGAACTGTGTGGAAGGTTCTTAAACAGCTATTAAGATAAATGTGAAAAGAGGCTATCAGAGATGAAGAAACAGAAAAACTGTGAAATGACAATAGAACAAACTCTGTAAATTTCCAAGAAAAAAGAGAAGCCAAAGCCAAGAAAGACAAAAATCTCCAAAAGAAACCAAACAAAGTGCTTCAGAGAACTGTTTGAAGAAACAAGAAGCAGTATTGCAAAATCTGTAGAAACATCAAAGATGAAAACAGACATGGGAAAACAAAGAAACATCTTTCAAAAGATCTCTGAATTCAGAAGGAATCAAATTGCTATGCCAAATTAATTGAAAGTTATCCAATTGTCAGGTAATCACTATTTCAAAAGAGATTTAACAAAGATGGAACGGATGGACTGAAATTCTGTACCTTAAAATATTATTCCCTACCTGCAAGAATTACTTGATGAAGTTAGATTAGCATCAAGTCATTACCAAGCAAGAAGACTACAGCAATTGATAAAATACCCACTGATATATAGCAGCTACTGAAGAAAAAAACATTAAAGGTTCTAACTAGCAGAAGAAAAATCATACATGGTTATAACCAACAGAAGAACCAGTAACAGTTCTAATGAAACCGTGACAACAAATCTGGATAATGACAATGACCACCATGTTGGAAGATGTAAATCTACATACCAATATAAAAATAAAGGAGACATAATGGAATGTGCCAATTATTATACTATATCCTTTATTTCCCATGCTTTAAAAATAATCATTCAATATAGATGAATGGATGGAAAAATAAATAACTAGAATGAACTAAAATGGACTAGCAGAGATGTTTATATGGGCTGCTTTAATCAAAGAAAAGATCACATCAAACTTGTTGGAAAGTTTCTGAATGTTGAGCTTGAAATGGAAAAAAATTAAACTTTGACTTTGGGATTTAATGATTAGGTAGAAATAGCTAGCATACGTTATTATGGAAAAGTAAAAAGTCAATGCTTTTCTTTCTTTTTTCCCTTTTCCATTACACTTTCTCCACTTCCATTTTTCCTCCCTTATTTTTCCATATATTTTCATTAAGTCCTCCATTGAAAAAAGTAGTTAATCATCAAAAGTTTTGTAGAATCCACTTAATAAGCCATCAGGTCCTGGCATTTTACCTACTGTATCTTAGCTCTTTTTAAAGAGCTGAATGAGCTAAAAGAGCTAAAAACTAAAATCTGTTTTTAAAAAAACTATTCAAAAATTATTATTTTTTTTTGCAAACTTTTACTACAGATAGTCCTAGAGTTATGACCCTAATGGAGTCTACCCATTAGGGTCACAGTTCAGGATAATAATAAATAAACTGCCTAGGTAACAATCAGCCATCTGTGCTCTTCCCAATGCATTTATGAAATGAATTCATGGGTTGTTAAGTAAGGGTGGGGAAAATTCTGGTAAGTCAAATTCAGGCACAAGCCTACATGCCTCAGGCCTCCCCTACCTCAAAATGCACCATGCTTCCCACCCCTTGAGTGCCATGCATGCCAGTGTATGGCACAGCTGGCTGTCTTGCCAATAAGAAAGAATGGAGAAGGAAAATGTTGGGTGTACCTGTCTTTTTAAATTCTGCCTGTATCTTTCCTTCTAACAAGATGCCCTACCTTTGGGGGGGCAGTTCCCTAGTCTTTTGGAACTTTCTTAGTAGAACAACTGTATACACACACACACACACACACACACACACACACACACACACACACACACACTCATCAGATGGGCAGTGGAAGACTGCAAAGCTCTCCTGCCTCTTGCCTGGCTTTGGGAAGCTGACCCTTGTATGAAAGGCAGTTTCAGGATGAGCTTTCCCCAAAAAAACTTTCCCTTGCTTAACCCCCAACCTTCCCCCCTCCAGAAAGCCTTATTTTTTCAATAAAAAAGAACAAAAAAAACCCCAAGAGCCTTCCCCACAGTGCTAAAATTAAACTCACCTGTGCTCTCTAGTCTCCATCCCTTTTAAAAACCTTCCTTGACCTGAAATAGGCAAGAAAATAATATCTTTCTGGAGCTTTTTCCCCTGAACTTAAAAAAAAAAGAAAAGAAAAGGTCATCTCTAAAAGTTGAGTGACAAAATAAAGGGCACAAGCTTGAACTATTTGACTGCATGCCTGAAGAACCACTTAGGATTTAAAGGCTACACTGTAGACTGCCCTCTATAGGCAGTCTTGCAAAGCAACCTCCATTTTCTGACACAGGTTTCTAGTGAATTTAAGTTTGGAAGATGAAGTTGTTCTTTGCCTCCAGTGCTAAGGAAAAGGCTGCAGAAAGATTTTCTCTTCTTGCTTACTTGGGCTGTCAACTCATGAGTTGTCCAAAGCGCAAATGAGGGATCACATGATTTCTCCTTTCTCTGGAGAGACTACTTTAGCCAAAATTCACCATCTAACAATGTTGTTTCCATTCCTTCAGACATCTAGTTTCTCCACAAATTCTTACCAGAAGCTTGAGGATTCCCAAATTGGTAACATACTCCTACTCCTAATCTCATTTTAGAGCATGAGCAGAACATTCTGGAGGAATTGGATTAATAAAACCCGTATCAGTCAGGTTTCCGTCTTCGGCAAGGAATGGAGAAACCTTTGGTCATTGTTGTCAATTACTTTTGTTGAGATCCGAATGGGGATAATGCAACTGTCTTGGTGTTCTTGCATTTTTCAGCAATCTTCAGTACTACCAACTACAATATTTTTCTGAACCATCTGGGGATGGAGGCTTACAGATTGGTGACACTCTTTTGCATTTGCTCCATTCTTTCTTCAATAGATGGTCCCAGACAGTAGTTGTAGGAGAGACTAAAATTCTCCTTGTTTCAGTGTTGAATGCCACAGCGTTCAATCTCCCATTTAATGCAAGCTTGTTATGACCCATACAAGGCCCCCAAGCAGGTACAGGTTGTTCATACTACTTTTCAGAATGAAGTACAAAAATGTGAATATCAACATAACATTTTTACCTTGTGGCTTCATCACTCTGCTGTCAAAAAGTAGGACTTTATTGTGCATTGATTGCTCTAGAATGTGGCTTGACTTGTTTTTACTACATAGCAATATCTTTTCTGTAAGGGTCACTAATTTGCACATGCTTAATACTGCCAAAGAAGTAAGCCTTGTCTCTGCTAGGTTTTAAATGCAATTTCTCCATTCCTGCTGATTTATTTTCAGCATCTCTGCATAGTTTGTCACAAAGTGTGTATTTGCATCTTCTTTCATTTATAGAGCACTAACAACACTTTCAAAACATCCTGGGAGGTTGTTGAACATTAATCCAATTAAAACTTCTTCAGGTAGTGTCACCCCTTGAACTTCTAGCCTACCTGTTATCACTAGAATCTAATTAACATTCATAAAACCTTCTTTCCGCCTCTTATTTCAGTACTCCCAAAAAAATGCACTTTAGAGATGATCAAAATTATCAGTGTTTCTGCCTCTTTTTTTGTATTTCCCTTGTTCCTTCATTGAACCAAACCTGAATCACTGATACTCAGGCCAATCATTTCAATCCTTTCTTTTTCAAAAGTTTTACTATAAGTTGTTTGTTCATCTTGTGGTTTTTCACTCTGAATTTATAAGATGTTCCTGACTCATTGACTTCTCCAAAGAATCCCTATTTCAAAGGACACTTACAATCAAGGCCTTCCAGTTTCTCAATTGTTGAGATTTCTGCCTTATCTCCAAGCTGAATACATCTTGGTTTCTCTTACAACTTTTCAAATAATGTGAATAGTTCTCTTGTTGCACCAAACCATAACCTTGCAGCCAAGTGTTAATGTAACCCTGGTTTGAGTCTTTCCTTTCACTCACTGTGCATATAAGCAAGCCCCTTAGGAGTATCTTGCTTAAATTTAAAAATGATTAGTTACATGCTCCAATTTGAAAGCCTGTCTCTCTGAACTTAGTGTCTATGCTGTACAACATTCCTATAAAAATGATTTACAATATTGCATCCAGTTTTGGTTGCCAAATATAAGAAAGATGTTGAGACTCTAGAAAGAGTGCAGAGAACAGCAGCAAGGATGATTCGGGGACTGGAAGCTAAAAATGTATGAATAGTTGCATGAATTAAGTGTAAGTTTAATGAAAAGAAGAACTAGGGATGACAGCAGTATTTCAGTATTTGATGGCCTGCCACAAGGAACAGAGGGTCAATCTATTCTACAAAGTACCTGAAGGCAGGACAAGAAGCAATGGATGGAAACTAATCAAAGAGAGAACCAACCTAGAACTAAGGAGAAATTTCTTGACAGAACAATTAGTCAGTGGAATGCCTTGCCTCCAGAAGCTATGGGTGCTCCAACAGTGGAGGTTTTAAAGAAGAGATTGGACAACCATTTGTCTGAAATAGAATAGAGATTCCTGCTTGAGCAGAGGGTTGGACTAGAAGACGTCCTCCAAGGTCCCTTCCAACTCTGATATTGTTTTATTTTTATTTTTTATTTTATTTTATTTATGTATCTTTCTCAATTGCTTAAAAGATAATAGGTATAAGTAAAAATATAGTTATGAATACATGGATACATATAAGAAAAATTTAAAAAAAGAAAAGAAACAATAGGACAGGAATGGTAGGCACATATGCACGCCCCCTACAGACCTCTTAGGAAAGGGGTGAGGTCAATAGTAGACAGTCTAAGATTAAAGTTTTTGGGGTTTGGGGAAGAAACCAGAGTCAAGTAGAGTATTCCAAACATTGACACTTTGTTGCTGAAGTCGTATTTCCTGCAATCAAGGTTTGGTGCAGTTAACCTTGAGTTTGTATCTATTGTTTGGTCTAGCAAATGTTTTGTATGCTCCCAGTTAGTAGTGTATATTACCAGAGAAAAAGCTACGTAAGATTAGGTTAACAACTCTTATGGCTTTGGCTCTATGGTAGTTACAGAGGGCTCTTAGCACTTAGGCAATTTGATGATGAGTACTCCAAGATCCTTGACAGAGTTT
>BHFT01047447.1:0-32165 GCA_004320025.1 Laticauda laticaudata | reverse complement strand
TAACCAATGAATGGCAAGTGTTTCTCTCTGTTTTACATCCTCTTTCCATCCGTTGGTGCAGTGTGACATGGGCTTAAGGAAGGCAGAAAGGAAACATTCTGGTGTTGCCTACAGAAATGGCCTCTCCATTAACCCTTATTACATTCTTGGCAGGACTAGACCTCCTGTCTCAGGAACTTAACTTGAATTTTTCACATCCTTTGTTGGTACTCTGCTTGTGTGGAGTGACCATTCACAGTTACAATAGCACTGAAAAAGATGACTTATGACCTTTTTTCACACTTATGACTGTTGCAGCATCCCCACAGTCATGAGAGGCCAGGCAAGGAGATGCGTGTCTCAATCTGAGTGATACTGAGTTGGCCATGCCCAGCCAATAACATGACCACCAAGCCATATCCACCCAGTCACATGACCACCAAGCCATGCCCACCAACTAAGCCACACCCACAGAATCAGTTTTTAAAGAATTTGAATCCCACCCCTGGCTAAATAGATTGTTCTGCAAAAACCTCTAAGTTCACATTCTAAAATATTAAATGTTCCTTTCATCTAAGAAACATCATCTCTGAAAAGGTTGAAATTTAAGAATATCTGATTCTCATGCCAGGGAAAGCTATTTTATGAATTAAAAACAGAAGGCAAACCCCTTCTAGATCAAGAAACAAGCCTAAGATGCTCACGGACTTGAAAGGTGGAGGAAGAAGCCTAGGATTTAAACCTGACATTTTACATGTAGAGAAAGTAAAATTCTAGGGTGCTGTGAAATGGAAAACTTGTTCCTTTCATAGAACTACTGATCCTCGGCTTTACATCTGTTTACATCAGGTGTCTGCCTGCCAGGAGAGTTTAATCAATATGCTTGATAGAAACCCTTGACACTTTTCCCATGCAAATTAATGTTAAATTATATTTTCTGAGGACATGAGAAAAGTAAAAATACATTCCAGACAAGCTGAGCAATTGATGACGGCAAGGATATAATCACACCATTTTCTTGTTCTTAACAGTGGTACAGAGGTGGCTAGCTGAGACCTTCTGGGATTTTTTCAAAATATTTCTGTTTCACAGCATTAGTTATCAAGTTTCCATTTCAGTCTTAAAATAAATAATAGACTTTCAGATACTTAACCTTTAGTTGAGTTCTAGGATAGATTTGGCAGATTTCTAGACACAACACAACAAGATCAGAAATTCAACTTGTAGTTCCTGTTGATTTATTTATTTATTAAATTTATTTGCCACCCATCTCACTGTGAAGTGACTCTGGGCAGCTTACAATAGGCAAGATTGGTAAGTTACTATCACCTGCCAAGAAAAAAAATCTTTTTTTGATCTAATCAACTCATTATTGATATTCAGGTAATAGAGACTCTTAACATAATGGAAAACTTCATAAGGCTCCACACAACCTTCCAAGACTTTTGTGTATATATATTGCACATACTCAGAAATCTATTATCTCTAACAAAACAAAGCAATATGACTGTTCCATTTAAAAATGTAGGCATATGCTCCATAAAGCTATTTAGAGGAATTCTTCATATAAACTTTCATTAAAGTTGTCATACTGCTTATATTTTTGTTCATTAAGTTAAAAACTTAGATTAGATCTTTAATCACTTTTCTATTTGGTTATGCCAATTTATTCCAGAATAATTTTGGGGCATAAAAATAAGTTCAAATCTGACAGTACTATAAGTTTTCAAGATATTTGTATTTTCTCCAGAAAAGTCTGCCAGATGTTTTGCTTCTCTGTTAAATCACTTGTTGCATTGTTTTATCACTACTGGATTCTTATTTCCAGTTTTTTCAGAGCAGCTTTAAGCCCATGTCACACAACACCAACGGATGGAAAGAGGATGTAAAAAGGAGAGAAACACTTGCCATCCGTTGGTTAACACGATGCATCCGTGCGTCCGTTTTTCATACTCTCTGTCCGTCCAGCATCCGTCTACTGACATTTCATCTGCTCAAAAAGTTTTGAGCTGCACAAAACTTTTTGAGCGGATAAAGTATCCAACGCGTCTGTTCTACATCCGCACAACAATACGGGGAACATCCCATTATAACGTCCGTCGTCATTCCTACGCGTCCCAATATCCGCTAAGGCATCCGCTGCAACATCCAGTGCAACTCGCATCCACTCCCAGTGGAAAACGGACACAGGGAGGAAAGTGAAACGGACGTGGAAACGGACACCACAGTGTTCGTAGCAATGGACGTTAGAAAGGAATGAAAGCGATGCAGCTCGGATATAAAAGCAATTAAAATGGATTAACGTTCGTAAGGGATGTTATCTCGGATATTTAGGATGTCTGGAGGATGTCTGAGGATGCAGAAGGACAACCTAGAGGAAAAACTGATATTTTCTATGAAAAGAGGAGGAAATCACCTGGATTTCAACTTTCAGTCCAGAGACCTAGGTGCAGACCTCTTCAGCACCTTCAACCTTCCTTTTGCTACTCCACAGCATCCAGTCATCTCCACCATGGATTGTCGCAAAACCATTTTAGTAGCCACCATCATTCTACAACAGTCAATAGCCTCTACAGGCTCTTATCAACCTTTTTACACGAGAGAAAAGGAAGGCGTCCAAGAAGTGTCCAGGGTCCGAAGATGGATCGGCCACGAAAGAGCCGGATAACGGACTGTATAACAAGCTAATGGGGAGCGCTGAGAACCGGAAAACGACTCCGGTGCATTCCAGAACGTTCATGGAGGAATCGCACCGAGCCATTGGTTTGCACGAGCGGCGTGTTGGAAGAACTCCAGGGTTGACAACAGGAAACACCAATCTCGACGGCCCAGCCTTGGACACCTGGGCTGAAGATGGCACTGGACTCTGCGCCACTGGCTCGGGACCACGTAGCAGGCAGCATGCCAATACGCCTGGAGGCGTACCAACGAAGACCATCAGGCACTGTTGGTTCAGAGAAGAGGGTGCAGGCCAGCTCATTCGAAGAATACCTGGAGGACCCCTCCAGTGCCTGCCTCACTGAAAGAAGGGCTGGGATAGAAGTTGCAGAGCAGTGGGGTATCACGACAGTGCAACTTCCCCCACACCGTTGGGATAGGCCATAGATGGGCATAACACGTGGCTGCAAAGATCCAGCCAACTCAGGGTCCACTTAATCAAACCTACAAAGGCTTCTTCAGCATCATCCCTTCGCCATGGTCCATGCTGACTACAAGTTCATGTACATCAATGCTTCAGGCAATGGGTCAGCTTCAGATGCCCAGGTATACAATGCCAGTGACCTCAAGGAGGGGCTGGAACACAACCTCAATCATGGGCTTCCCAGATCCAGACCCCTGCCACAACAAACACAAAGATGTGCCCTACTCATCATGGGGGATGATGCTTCTCCCTCAGAAACCTACCTCAATGAAGCCCTAACACTTCCAGATGCCTCACCCGTGAAGAATAGGATCTTGAACTACAGAACTGTCCTGGGCAAGGCGGTGGTGGAGAACATGCATTTGGCATCCTGGCAAACAGGTTCCAGAAATTTCTCACACCACATTCATAGCATTGCCACGAGACCGTGAGGAGCAAGTCGTGAGACGCCTTGCTAGCTAGTATCCTGCACAATCTGCAATGCGCACCCGCTACTCAGTCTGCAGAACAGGCTCCTGAACCTCCAACAAGGCAATGGGGACATGGAGCCTGGGGAATGGAGGCAAGGGCGAAACCTGATAGACACTGTGGATTGTGCAAGGCCCCAACAACGAGCTTCACATGAAGGAAGAGCCAGCGCAACCTCCTGAAACACTGGTGCAACTCCGTCAGCTGGAAGCAAGTGGAGTGGCAAGACAGGATGGTAGATACTTAATGGAGCTTCCTTCAGCCTGTCTCATCACACTGATGAGATTGGGCCATGTATGTTGAGTGGCCCTACAATGAACAGGGCATTTAATAAAGAGTTGTGTTTATATTGAAATGTGTGGATCAATGATTACATTGTTATTGAATAATAAAGGGCCATAGGTGTGGCACCCTGGGACGGTGGACGCATACATCCCCATTATGCTTGCACTGTAGGTGTTATTTATCCCACAGCTATTACCCATGCCCACAGGTTCCTAACCAATGCCCACAGCTATTACCCAGCATCCCAGAGTACTTATTCATTTTTCATCCCCAAAGGTATCCCTGCTGATCCCACGTGCTATCTTACCGCACCCACAGCTATACCATCCCACAGGTATCCCTGCCCATCCACAGGTAATCCCTGCCCATCCCACAGCTATTACCCATCCCACAGGTATCCCTGCCCATCCCAGCTGCTATCCTTAACCCATCCACAAGCATGCAAAGGCTTAAACCATTTCTTAAAAGTTTCCACCAAGACTTTGCTGTGGAGGTGGCTGCTGCTGGAATGGCTGGTCTGAGGGCGCCATTGGGGTGCCTGGCCCTGAGAGGACAACAGAGACGGTGTGTGGAGGAAGCTCTCAGAGAGCTGGCTCAGTCCTGTGGATGTTGAGAGCCTCTTCTTCCATGACATGGGGTGTCAGTCCCAAGACCGATGACAGATGTTCTTGAGGCCGGGCTTGGCTCTGGGTGGAGGAAGGAGGAGTGTAGTGGGCTGTCTGGTCTGCAGCTGAGCGAGGTGAGGCGTGGGTGGCATCTGTGGCGTGGGTGGCATGCTCTGGCGTTGGTTGCATCTGTGGCGTCGGTGGCATCGGTGGGCGTTCGATGTAGCCTGTACCTGGTAGGTGAGGGCCTGTGGAAGCCTTGGAAGGGCTTTGAACATTACCGTTAGGAGGAGAGGAGACAGAACCTGGACTGGGTCGGAGCAGGTTCAGCTGGGCCCTGGAGGGTTCATGCAGAAGAACCGTGTGATCCTCTCAATTATCACAACTGGTACTAGTGTGTCGGACATGTCCATGAGGGTCTGGTTGATGTAGGGTGAGGAAAGGGCTTGCGGTTTTGGAGGATGGTAATGTCGGTGTGTACCAAGCTGAGAGAGGAGATCTACGCTGCTTTTGATGGGGTCCCTGATCTCCAGCAGGACAGTGTGGCTCTGCCCCTCCGGTCTGCCTCTCTTCCTGCTTTCTGTGGAGGTGGAGCTGGGGGTGGGGGTAGGTTGATCTCTGGTGTCAGTGCCCCTCTCCTTGCTCCCACTGCGTCAGGGGGTCCTCCACATGCTCTGTCCACGTGGAGTGCAGCTGTCGGGGGGGTCTCCGTCATGGGGCACTCCACAGATACCTGCCTGGACACAGGAAGCTGACTCTTGGCCAAGAAGCTGCACTAGCGATCAAACGTAGGTCTCCCGGTCGGTGAGCTTTGACCACGGTCTGGCCAGAGTTCTTGAGGTGCAGCTTCCCATACCAAGTGTGCATGAGCTTCCACAACCCAAGGAGGACCTCCAAAGTGTAAGGCCAGGCTCTCCGCCTTCTCTCTCCAAGCCAGCCTGCTTCCTTTTGGTGTCTTGATAGAGCCTTTGTCCCTGTCCGCCATAAAGTACTCGTTCTCCCTCAGCCATTCGAGCACCTCATCCTCATGTTCCTCTTTGATGGAGTACTGCCTCCTCTCCCTAATTTCACGTATGCCTCTTTCCTCCTCTGGCAGGGCCTTCTGGGCCCTTCATCAGAAGGGCTTTTGAGGTTTGTAGGGGCTGGTCATCCACCACACCCACCACCAGCAGCAAACAAAAGCAGCAGGAAAAGCAGCACCAGTAGGACCAGCAGCACCAGCAGGACCAGGATCAGCAGCAGCAGAAGTGAGCACCAGCAGCACCAGCAGGACCAGCAAAGCACCAGCAGTACCAGGAGCAGCACCAGCAGAGTAAGCACCAGCAGAAGCACCAGAACCAGGGAGCAGTAACCAGCAGAGTAAGCACCAGCAGAAAGCACCAACACCAGGAGCAGCACCCAGCAGAGTAAAGCACCAGCAGAAGCCACAGCACGCAGGAGCAGCAGCGCAGCGAGAGAAGCCCCCAGCACCAGACAGTCCACAGTAGACACGAGCAGCAGAAGCCCCAAGCAAAAGCCGAGTCAGGGCCAGTGGGTGGGATGGTGGCCCTGTCCTTCTTGCCAGGGCTGGCAGAAGATGGCAACAGGCTTCCTCTTCTTCCCCATGGTTGTTGGCTGGAGATGTGTCTGGCAGCGCAGGTCTTTCTCTGAATGGTGGACCTGCTTCCGAGCTCCATCCTTTTATATCTGCGGGGCTGATGCAATGCATCCTCCCCGCATGCGTAGTGAATGTTTTGCATCCGCTATGCATCCGCTATGCATCCGCATAGGCTTCCATGATGCAATCCACTTCATCCGCTTGGCATCCGCGCTCTGCAATCCGTCGTCCTTCTGCTGGCGCGTCCGCTCGCTGTGCTCCCCGGAAGCCCTGCGGATATGCCATCCACTTCCATCTGTTTCCGTCCGCTACGGCTTTCCGTGGAGCATACACTTTACATCCCGCTACACGTCTCTCCCCGTCGCGTTCCTTTCCGTTGTTTGTCCGCATCTTGTTATATGCCAAATTTGGGGCACTTTGTGAGAGCGGGATAACAACAGATGGAACTTTCTCATCCGCTGGTGTCCCTTTAAAGGCCCTGTCACACTGCCATCAGATGCAAGAACATTTGTAAAAAGGACACAGTGGACGAGAAAAATGTTGCCATCCGTTGTTATCCGCTCTCAAAGTGGGCAAAAATTTGCATAACCAGAGCGGATAACATGGAAAGGAACGGACGGGGGGAGGACACAGGGCGGATGAAAAGCGGATGCAGAGCGGATGCGTGGAGGTTCGTAGAGGATGCAGAGCGGATGCAGAGCGGATGTGTAAGAGGATGCATAGTGGATTGCGTAGAGGATGCGTAGAGGATGCAAAAGCGGATGTAGAGGCGGATGCGTAGCAGATGATGCAGATGCGATTTGCATCCGCTTTCATCCTTTCTCCGTCCCGTGCCTTAAGATGCTGCGCGTCCGTTCCCGCTTCCTCCCTGGCGTCATTTTACGCACTGGAAAACGGATTTGAGTTGCGGCGGATGTGTAACGGATGCCTAGCGGATATCGCAGATGCGTAAATGGATGCAGAACGGATGTCCCCCATATGCCTAGAGGATGCAGAACGGATGCATTGGATACATTTTCCGCTCAAAAGTTTTGAAGCAGCTCAAAACCTTCTGAGTGGATGAAATGTAATAGACGGATGCTGGACGGATAGAGAGGAAGCAAAACGGAGGCAGTGAGTACAGAACCGGAAGCATCAACGTTGGCAAGTGTTTTTCTCCATTTTACATCCTCTTTCCATCCGTTGGTGCAATGTGACAGGGGCTTTACATACCTTTTGCATCCATCAGCCTATGTGACAGGCCCTTTAATACACATTGACTATTTTACTTCTTTAAATGATTAACTACTTTTATATAGTTCTTTATTTAATATCACACAAAATTATCTTAAGAGTGTTTCAAGGAGGAGAAATCTCTCAAGAGCAAATAAGAAAAAAAGGGGGAAGAACGACACAGGGAATTGTGCAAAGTTCTTGATGCTTTCTGAATTTGGTTGTTTGCTTGCAAACTTTTCATTAACCAACTAGGCAATATGAACATGCCTAGTTGGATAATGAAACACTTGTAACACAACAACCAAGCTCAGAGAACAGCAAGAACTCTAGAGTTGAGTTCTTGAGCGGCATATATTCTTTTCAGGCATATATCCCTGAGCGGCAAATATTCTTTTCCATTCAGTGGAAATTATTTTTATGAAGTTTCTCTGCTAAAAGGACTGGGACAAGGCCAAAGACAGCACTGTTTATTATGATCAATTTATACAACAATACTGTCTCAAAAGCGATAAAAAAGGTAATCAAAATATACGTTTAGCCACATCAATTTTATGCTACACATTATGGATTCCAGAAACCATCGGAGGGGGAAATGGTTACCAATGATAGTTCTTTTTTTTCTTCAACTCCACAGATCCAGAGTCTGGAGATGGATGTCTTCCAGAGAAACATGGAAAATTTCATGGCTGAAAAGCACAATTTCCTGGTTTATAATTGATTGCTTTAGCATATGAACTTTAAATGACCCCTTAAAACCACCTTCTTGATCTTTAAATAGCAGGGAAGCTTTTTGCCTGGCTTTCACTGACTGATGCATAATTCATAGTTTAGACCAGTTACAAAGAGTCAGGCTGTTATTGTGCAGAAGCCTGGGGAAGTGTAAACATCTACCTAGGGAAGCCACATACTTCACACACTTGTTCCTAGACATAGGAAATTGCCCAAGTGTGGTCATCTGGGAAGCATTGCAGCACAACATGCAGCAGAATAATAAATACAGGGATATACAGACAGCTATAAAAAAACATTTAGCAACCAGGGTTCCCTTCCAATCACATCCATGAACTTAATAAACTCATTTCATTAAAACTCATTTTCATTTGTGCTTGAAAATGTAGTTTGTGTTTGGAAGGATGTTTCATTTCCTCTCTATCTATCATCTTGCAAAATCTAATCATAAGAATGTGATGGCATAATGAAACAAAGAACTAAAATGCAGAATTAATAGATTGCCAGCTTTAGCAATGTAATTATCACCATTAAGGCAATCGCAAAAACATTTTAATTGTAGTCCTTTTAACAGTCTGGTTTCATTATTGCTCTTATTTTGAGCTGTCTAGAGTCACTGTTCTGTGAGATGGGTGGCTATGTAAATGTGATAAACAGGCAAATAAACATGGAGTCATACTGGCAGTTTATTTTCTTTTGTTTTTTTGTGAAGAGGAGACAAGGATATATGCTTAGGCACAGTAATACTTTTAATTGGAACATATGTATTACAGTACTAATTGCAAACAGCACATATAGAATATTTGCACATTCCTAGTATTTTATAAGAACTCTGTGGTCATTTTTGTTTTATTTTTGGGCTAAATTTGAGAGTTTATTTTAAAAGCCTGATCTCTGGCACCCCTGTAATGACAGTTACTTTCATATGTTATTATTTTTAACTGTTAAAATGAATATGCAACATATAATTTAGCCATAATTTATATGGTTTATAATTCTTTCCTATTATTAAATCTTTTTTCATTTTCTCAGACTTTTTAAGATCTCTGAATATGCAGGGCAGTTGAGGATTATATAGGATAAAATATTTTTCCACAACAGCTGCCCATAGGATTTAAATATTTTTTCCAGTGTCAAAGGTAAGTATCCCAATTAGATGAGAAAAATAACTGGACAGAACTATGATTTATCTAATGAAATCTTTGATTTTTAGAGGACTTTCAGAATTTGTTCTACTGGTATGTTTTATAGAATCTCCACTGATGCCAGTCTTTCCAAAACATTGCATTCTGTTGGCCATTAATCACCATTTAAAAAGCTAATGAAAAAATTATATCATAGTGTCTCTAGTTCACCTGCATTCTCATGCAGAATACAAAAATCTCTGGGCCCATAAGAGCATCTTCCATGAGAATCAAACCACCTTAGCATTCATTAATATTGTTTAGACATCTAAACCCACTTAGAGCACTTAAACTGAACATAACAGCATAATACTATGTGTATTTACTTGAAGTAATTGAATTTAATGGGACATTCTGAAGTAATTGAATGGAAGTGCTAATATATAGGGATATCGCCTTAAAATAAATGTCAGCATTTTATGCATAGACATTTGTTCTCATGGGATTATCACTGAGACAATAGATTAGACTCTTAAAATTTTAAAGGGAAGGGACAACAAAGCATTAAATAATAGCTATGCTTTGATTTATAGAATATTTTAACTGGCATATCATGACATTTTCTCCAGAACTCAGTATAAATATTCCCTTTATAAAAAAAAACAATGGATCATGCCTGATTATTTTGATTTAAGTGGAAGAAAACCCACCATGAGGGTAGATTAATCTTCACAGCCTAACTTTTCAAACTGACAGATATTGGTTTTCAATTCTATACATATTTCTTAATAAAATTGATAATTGATTTACCTGTGCAATATTTTTATCTGTTTTCAGTACCTGTCTTGTGGAAGAGTTGCTTCAGCCCTGATAATTATAAATGAATCAACTTATTGTTAGAATTAGTAAAGTACCAAATGTTTAATAGTACTTTGTAGAACATACCTGAAATGTTTTGTTTATTTATTTATTAAAAAAATATCCTTTGAAATTATAAGAAGTCAAGTCAAAAAATGTATGCTGCTTATTCAGTCTTGAGATTGGATATCATCCAAAAAGAAATCTTGTCACACATCCTTGATTTAGAATAAAAATATTGAATATTCCATTGATCTGGTTTACATTTTTTTTTACTGATTTCAGGGAAACTGGGATTCCCTTGATGATAATTCTATATTTGCCTTGTTTTATCATGATTACAGTTTCTTAGCCTTTTCCCTTACTCCCAGAATGAAAATTTTGTGCAGATTCATTAGAGATGTGTCTGGCTTGAATTGTGCCTATTTAGTTCATATTTTATTGTAATCAATTTCTAGGAATGGGATATTTTAGCATCAGGTTTAAAATTCATCTTCTAATCATTTTATTCTCTCCTTTCCAGCTTCTTATGGAAAACAGGTGCTAGGCAACCCATCTTACATATTTTTATGGCTTTTCATTTAATCAGTAATTATATTTCTGGAACTGTAATAATGCTTTTCTCATATTAGAAAGAAACTTGGTTTTTTAATAATGCCCCATTTAGCGGTTTTAGTTATTTAGTGGATTTAGACAGGAATATGGAAACAGGAATATGGAAACAAGAATATGGAAACAGGAGTCCTGAATTTCTAATTATGCATCATGAAAAATCCTTGTATTTGTGATATCTTCCCAGTCTGCTGTTGAATAACCTAGTGTTGTTTTTGGTTGATTTGGAAGTGGAATTCTCCTTCTCCCAACTGAAACCTTCCCAAGTGAACAATCTATGATACCTCAGCATATTACACTATGGATGATGTGGATACAGAGATTTGGTAACATAGTATTTTTTTTGTGGAATGGCCTGATTGCATGGCCCTGGGAATCTATTTTTGTTTCATCTTTATTCTGAAGGAAGTGAAACACTTACCTTGTGCATCCTATTTCTTTTGGGAAATTTCCCTATGGGAATATCAGTCTTATAGACTAGGAAAAATAGGGGCTCCAAAAGACTATTAATATTATATCCAAACCAAAACAACAGAAAACAGTTCTAATTCTTGAAATCAGGAAAGATAAACCATTAAGTAGAGGAGAGAATATTAATATTGGGTACATAATCCCTTTTCTTATAACATATTTGATTTATGACTGCAGTTCACTCAGTGCAATACATACTGACTTTAAACAAGAGACATGCTTCTCATTTCAGACTGGAATAGCAATGGGATATAAGAAAATAAAAATTGCCTCCTAAACAACATTTAAGGCAATGAATATTTAGCTTTGAAGTTCCTGGCAAAATAGGAAGTATTGTTTCTTTCTTTTTTAACCTCTTTTATTTCTCTTTGGGATTGCAACTAATTTATTGTCAAGGAATAACACAGTACAAAACATAAAATACATTTTTGACTGGTAGTTTTTTTGTAATTATTGTTCCGCTTAAGAATGATGATAAAGATTTTTAAAATGTCATTTTTTTACAGACTGTAACCCAATTATTGCTATTTATTAATCTCTGAAGTACTTTCCTTATTTTTCACTGATTTTTTTTTATGCCAGCAGTTTGAGCAAGGAATAATATTTTGAGTGAAGGCCCATTTCTTTTATCTTATTATCCCAAAGGTGCTTTTCCAAAAGGCAGCTGAACTTTATTAGGCTTTTTTTCCTTGAATAAAGCTTCTTGGATGAAAGTAAAATATTTTTAAGAGGGGGGGGGAAACTAAGAAAATCCAGTTGCCTTTCAGAAAAGCACCTTTGGGACAGTCATGACCTGGATGATTGAGAATCTCCATAAACATATGATTTTGTTTTTTTTACAACTGTTAGAAATAGAAGTAACACAATACTAAACCTGGGACAAAATCATAGAACTATAGAGCTGGAAGTATCCATGAGTTTTATCCAGATCCTCCATAATATTCAAGGAAATAAAACTACTGTGTAGGCAAATAAAATACCTTCTCCATATCTCCATGGGTCATATATAAGATAATAAATTACTTCACGTTTACAATATTACAGGAAGGAGAATTGACAATGTTTTAAGAGTCTACAAAGGAAAAAGTATCTTTTTATATTAAAACATACATTAGACAGATCTAGAAATGGATGCATTGTATCATGCATGACATAATGGAGAATATACTCGATGTAGCTTAGGGTGGAATTGTCAGATTCTTGGATTTCACTGAGATTACGGCTTTATTATCAGACCAGGCAACATTATTATTACATGATATAATGGAATTTTCTGGCTGCTTATATGGCTGGCTTATATGATGAGAAAGGTTAGGTCCATTTGTCTCTTTCCACCAACAGTGTTTTCTTTTCCTTGAATAGTTTGGAGATGAACTTATTTTAATGTATATGTTAATGAATGATTTATCAAAGTATCCTGGAATTTTCTTCCAATTTTTTTTGGATCTTAGATGAAGCCAGGTAGACTGTGTTTACTAGTATTTCAATGAAATATAAGATGCTGTAGCTTGTATCCATGATTTGTGGTCCTAGTTTCTGTGTCAGTGAAAAACAGTTCCTGATTTTCGTCCCTTGTACCTTTTATGCATATGAATACTGATATAAAGACATAGACTGAGCTCCTGCAATTTCATACTAGTCCCAAAACCATGGTCTTGTTTCCTAACGAATGTTTCCCTCTATTTTTTTAAAAAAATCTTATCTCTTCCATCATCAGACCAAGAATGTTCCATTATCTCCTTTGTTTTTCAGGAGATCAACTGAAGCAGGAGGTGAAAAGCTGGTATTTTCTTAGTAAGGATTATATGTGTGAAAGTGTCACTGTGTTCAATTAGAGCCCCAGATGTCAGCAAAGATCCTGTAGAAATTGCTCACTACTCTTCAGTGTACAACAAACTCAAAACAATTTACAGCACAGATAATCACCAAGGAAGCACAAGACACAACTGGGGCCAGGATGTTCTGCTGGGTGATCAATAATAATAACAAATAAAAATTATGTTGATTTTTCTTTCCCTTGTGAGGAACATCTTTGATGATACAATGAACTGTAAGAAATCAAAGGATTTGTCAAGAACTTTACCATATCCACAATTTATATATATATAAAACATTCAAACAATGCTAAATAACTTACTAGCCCACTTTTCCAGGGACTAGGAAGCTAAATGCTTATAAATATTTAGGCAAAAGGTTATCAAGGAATCCAGGACTGTGAACTAGACAGAAAAACAACAATGGCAAAGTCTTCTATACCTTTGCCAAGAAAATTGTACAAGTGTGTCATTCATTTATTCAATTCAATTTAAAAACCACACAACTTAAACTGACTCTGGGAAGGTTCACTATGAATTCTGCCCTGCTATAAAAGTGATTTATCTTTTAATTAAAAGTAAAATGCTTTATTTCTTCTTAAGTGAAATAAGTGAATAAGATACCTTCTGACATAGGATATGTCGAAAGAAAGTGCTTTTGGGGAACTGCAACCAGATATCAATTGTGATGTTTCAGGAACAGTGCAAAATATTTTTAGGCTTTGATAATAAACATAATTTAACTTGGCTGATAAGCATTTCCTATACTTACATGGACATTGAATATATTTTTCCTGCAAGACTTGTGATGAATTGATGACCAGATTTCAAGTTACAGTAATATAAAAATAATCTACAGTTCACACATAAAAGTATGATTTCCTGTTGGTGGATAAGAACCACCTTCTATGAACTTCCTATTAGCATATTCATACAGATGTTTATTTCATTATTCATAGCTCACTTATTTTGCATTCATGAATTTATAATATACTGCTTTATATTCATGAATTGTAATTTGCTATTTCATCAATTCAAAGTTATGAATTGAAACTTGTTTACGTAGCTTGTGGTGAATTAACTCTGTGTCATATCAAGTGCCACACTGGTGGAAACTGAGTGTCTGCTTTGATTTTAGTCAAAGTTCTCAGAGCAAATTAAATGAAGTGAAACTGTCAAAGCAAATTAAAACAACTAAAAGTTCTCATAAAGTGCAAATACATGTAAATATGATGAGTTTAAGGTCATGAAAAATTGTTATATTTGAAGAAGTTACAAATGCTTCCCATTTAAAATAAAAGGACATTCCACTTGATACCTTCTGTTAAAAATATAAACGTAAATACACAAACACACATGTACATATAAAGTAGGCAGTGGAAAACTACTTCTGGTTTTCTGTAACATTGCCATGAGAAGTTCATAAATGCTTTTCTAAAACTTCAAGAAGTTGAATATCTATGGAGATTCTCAATCATCCAGCTCATGATTGTCCCAAAGGTGCTTTTTCAAGAGACAACTGGTTTTTCTTTGAAGATGTTTCATTTCTCATCCAAGAAGCTTCTTCAGCTCTGACTGGATGGTGGAAAATGGAAGGATTTATACTCTTTGCAGGCAGGTAGTCATTTGTATTCTTTTAACGAGTTATTGAGGCCACCTGGAAGTTTATCTGTGTTGTCAGGGCCACCTGAGGAATGCAAATGGGTGTGGAGCCTTCTTGGAACTGTTGAAAGGACTATGTTGTAGACTGGTGATAAATAATGCTGTATCCTTCCCTCTCTGTTAAGAGAGGGCTGTTCAACTTTGACACAGATGGCCTCTTTGACCCCTCTTTCAAACCACCAGTCCTCTCTATCCAAAATGTGGACTTTGCTGTCTTCAAAAGAATGGCATTTGCTTTTTAAATGTAGATGGACTGTTGAATCTAGTCCTGATGAGTTTGTTCTCCTATGTTTTGCCATGCATTTATGAAGTGGTTGCTTTGTTTACCTCATGTACATCTGCACATGGCTCACTGCATTGTACTACATATACCATGTTGTTCATATACCATTTTGTGTCTGGGTGTTTTATCCTTGGGGCGGATAAGCCTTGCATTTGAAGTGTGCACTTATGTTGTATTGGCTGAAGATCTTTCTGAGCTTTTCTGATATTCCTGCAATATATAGAATGACAACATTAGTTTGTTTATAGTTCTCTTCATTGTCTGTATGGAGGAGCTCCTTTTAGGTCTTATTTGACATTTGATCAAGATCCACTTGGGATAGCTGCATGTTCTCAGGGCTTCTTTGATGCATTTTAATTCTTTTTCTTTCCCATCTTTGCTAGTAGTTGCTAGTAAGACTTCATCTGAGTGGTGTAGAGTTCTAATGAACTTCCATTTTGTGCTCCCGTGGGTGGTGAGAATCAAAATGTAAATATTGATCTGTGTAGGTGGGTTTTCTGTAAACTTCAATATTAAGATTTCTGTCTTCCTTAATGTGTAACTGACAAGTCTAAGAAGGCTAGACTATTTTCCTTAACATCTCCCCATGTGAATTTGATGTATCTGGCCACAGAGTTGGTATGTTTGATGAATGCTTCCAATTCCTGTGTTTTGACCTTGACCCAAATATCGTCCCCAAACCTATACCAGTGAGTGAGTGGAATTCCTGTGAAGGAGTCAAGGACTTTGGTTTCTACCTCTTCCATGTATATATTGTCCACAATGGGGGACACTGGTGAATCCATGGCACAGTAGTGCTTTTGTCTGTAGAAACCTTAATTATATTTAAAATAGGTAGTAGTCAGGCAGAAGTCCAGCATGGCACATTTGTGGTCTGGATTAGGTTGGTTCCATCACCTATGATGCTGTCTTGTAGCAGTTATTTCTTCACTACCATGGTAGTTTCAGTTATTGGAATGCAGGTGAAGAGGAAAATCACATCATAGGAAACCATGGTCTTATCTGGGTCCAGGCTTTGTTTCCAAACCTTGCAGGTGAAGTCCTATGAATTGTTGATGTGATGGGTGGTGTTGCCAACTATAGGACCAAATAAGGCAGTTAAATGTTTTGCAATGTTGTAGGTGATAGAGTTGATGTTGCTAACCATTGGTTTAAGTGGACTTGTCTCTTTGGGGATTTTAGGGAGTCCATATATGCATATATATACCCTGGGTAAGGACAGTAATATTGTAGCTTGTCAATGGACGGTAATATTATGGTTTGTCTTCAGTGTAAGAAATCAGTGACCTTTTTTCTTGTAACTGTTGGTGAGATCTCCCTTCAGAATCTCATACGTAGCAGTGTCATTCAGAATACCCTGGCCTTGTAGCTACAAAATAGTCATTTTAGCTGTTCCAAGAAGGCTCCATACCCATTTGCACTATTCAGGTGGCCTTGATGACAGAGATAAACCTCCAAGTGGCCTCAATGACTAAAAGAATGCAAATGACCAGCTGTGTGCAAAGAATATAAATCCTTCTATTCCAGGGGTGGGATTCAACCAGTGTTACTACCAGTTCAGTGACTACGTTTTGCGCGTGTGTAAAACAACATAAAGCTATACCGTCCAGACAGCTGAAAAGCGTTGCATACGGGTGCATAGTGTTTGAAAAGCCTCTTTTTTCCTGCTATTTCAACCTCAGCTGTGCCGTGCAAAGCAGCTGAGGTTGAAAAAGCAGGAAATAAAGGACAGGTATGAACCTGGTTGGGCGGGCTGGCCAAACAGCAGCAAACAGAACTGGTTCAGTGTCTGCTGCTCTTCAGAGCTACCAGTTCTTTAGAACCAGGCAGAACCGGTATCATCCTACACCTGTTCTATTCCCCACCATCCAGCCGGAGCTGAAGAAGCTTTTTGGATGAAAAGAGAAATGTTTTTAAAGAAAAACCAGAAAGTCCAATTGCCTCTTGAAAAAAACTTATTTGGGATTCCAGAAACTGAGCTCATCTTGAGGTAGTATTTTACTTTTATGCAGCATGAAAAGTAGTTAAGTCACAACCTTCTAAGATGAGAATTTGGAAAATACATTCAGTATTTTGATATTTAAAACAAGAAAGAAAATCATAAGATAGGACTTTACTTAAATTTCTAATCATACTTTGGATAAGTGAATATATTTCATAAATTTGAGGAGCAAAATGCATTTCATTTGCAAATTAAACTAATTCAAGTGAATTGTTCACTGTGCCATTAATTGTTTTCTATTATATCAGAATTACAAGTTAGTAATAAGATTTGGAAGGCTTTGGAAATTGCACCCAAAGGCTTGGGGTAAGTAGTCAGGTAGTAAACATAAAAAATGCCCTCTCCACTGCTCAAAGTGAGAACAAGCCAAGGATCAACATTAATATGAAAAGAATGGAAGTTTAGGTGGACTATTGGAAAGAATGGTTAAGCAGTGGATTATTCTGCTAGAATTGTGGTAGACTTTCCCTAAATGGAAATTGGAGCTGGAGGGCTATGATTAAGAATGGTTTAATGGATCCCTGTGTGCTAATCTGGGGTCAAATTGGATGATTCCGATTAATACAGATAGGGGGTGCAATGGCTCAGTGGCTAAAGAGGCTGGGCTTTTCAGATGAAAAGCTGACAGCCTGGTTTTGAGACCCAAGCACTGCACAGCAGGGCAAGCTCTTGCTACTTACCCCAACTCCTGCTTACCTCAACAGTTTGCAAGCATGCACATTCAAGTAGATAAATAGGGGTGAGAAGGTAATAAGGTTCCATTCACCTTGATAGGCAGTCAGGCTGCCATATGACCATTGAAATATCTTCAGACAACACTGGTTCCCTTGCTAAGAAACAGAGATGAACTTATCTCCTAGAGTCAGACACAGCTGCATAGGGGAAACCTTTACCTTTTACACATATAATCTACAATTCGATAAAGTCTTCACCAGTCATTTTAATATCTTTTACACATGCAACTATGATGATAAATCATATTATATTTGTCTATTGATTTGATTTGATTGAGGTACCACCCGACTTACAAAAGGTAGTCTTTGTTTCATGACTGTTCTCAGTTAAAACAGTGACAAAAATGTAACCTTAAAACCAATCCTCACATTTATAAGCTTTGCAGGTCTGCAAAGCAAAAGAAAAGTGAAGTAAAATGATAAACATGGCTACGGTTTCATTTCATGACCACCTTCCTTAACTGAGTTGTGGGTCACAATTGTGGCCACTAAATTAGAACTTATATGGGCATCTCACAATATAGCAAATAAAATATAAAAATACAAAATAGATAACTAAATGGACTAATTTAATACAAAAGCAAATTCATAAAACTATCCAACAAAACTATCCAGTTGGCATTACCCCAGGGTCTGGGAAAACAGCCAGATCATCCAGGCCTTCTGGGAAGGTCTCAGGGTGACAGCCACATGGATCTCCCTGGAGATCTCATTCCAAAAAGGCATCACAATAAATCTGTCAGGCCTGCCTCAGTTCAAAACCCAAGAAAGAAACCCCCCAACTCCATTGAGATAGATATAAGAGGTATTTTGACTGAGTTTGAAATGATAGCAGTGAAAACAAGGCAAGATCTGATTCAAAACACATGAAAGTTACAGATTGAAAGTTTCCCCAAGTTCCTCCCCCTCAGTTCAGTGCTGAGGGTCCAATCAATGTCCAGTATGATGTTGTGTGAGGCTCATCTTCAGGTATTTCACCCATCTGGAGTCCTAGGATGGTTGGCCTTGACAGGGTGTAAATGACTCCACTCAGCAATGCAATAATTCTTGAGACCAAACCTTCCTTTCTGTTCACATTGAACTTCACCTCATCAGTTCACTTCCCCAAACCAAATGCCATTGCCCCTCCCCCATTTATTATGGCAGCCGATAGCAAGCATGCAGCAAAGTCAAACCCCATGCTGGAGATCCGGCTGTCAAAATCTGTAAAATCTGCATATGACAATCTATATATAGAGTGGCATCTATAGATGAGATGGTGGGGTGATGTGGGACTCACAGGAAGAGAAAGCTGGCTGTATTTCCAATCTTTTTTTAAATGACTATGTGAATGGAAGAGTAGAATGTAATAATTGGTTTCCATACATCAAAATTCAGTATCCTGTTCCATACTCAAAATCCTGTTCCATACACAGCCAGTTGCTAGTAAAAAGTTTAATTTGCTTATCAGATCATTGCTAGACTTTAAGAAAAATATCTCTCTATCATATCTACCCCAATCCGATCCCTTAGGAAATAAAAGCCTTTGATGCCATTTGGTTAGAGCAAAGTGTTCTTTTACTAAGAATGTTGGTTGCAGCAAAGCGAAGGCAGCTCTGAAATTATCACACTTGCTGGATACAAAAATAAGGTATAGATTTCGCCCCATCCCATCCCTCCCATAGTGATCAGTCTGTTTCCAGCCAACCAGAACTAGCCAAAATGTTTTGAAAACTCTGAGATGTTTGGGGTAATCCATACATTTCTCAGGCTGCCTGGCTATGGGATACTGGTACAAACAGGCTCCAGCTGCTCTGGTCCTTCTCACCTGTCATTCCCCTCTTCTGATTTCCTATCACATACACACAAAGTTTTATTGCCTTTTCATCCTTCCTTCTGATATCCTTCCCCCTTTCATTCTTCCTCCCCCTTCTTTTTATGGCAGGATAACTGTGAACCCCTCACATCCCTCAACTGAGCCAGACCGATCTGACATTCTGCTCCCCTTGACAGAGACATACTCCTGCAAAAGAAAAAGAGAGAGGAGGAAGAGATACACAACATTTCCCAGTTAGTAAACAGTTCAATGCAGCTTATCTAAGTATTGGTCATATAATTTTAAAAAGTAGTTTGAGGGCTTTAATATATTGGGAGTTGATCCATTCAGTTTCTGAGGGGGAAAAGTCTTTCCAGGATACCAAATTCTGAGTTTTTCCCTGATATATGTGAGAGTCCAAAATGTTTTTGACTTCAAAGTGCTGCTCTGCCTCAATCATAATGGGGACAGGCGTTGCAATTTAGAACACAGGGAAGATGTGATTTCTGGTTTCAATAGACTACAAAGAAATAGTGAACGTACAGTGACGTCTGAACATTTTTGGCAGCTCAAATTCTACAGTTACTGGGTTAATAATCCTCTTGATGGGGAAAGGTCCAAAGTATTTCAACCATAATTTCTTTGATGATTATCTAGTTTGTAGGACTTCAGTAGAAAGATAGATTTTGTCTCCCACCTTAAGGTCCTTTGGTTTGATATGGTTTTTATCAGCCTGCTTTTTATATCCTTCCCTAGTTTCATCCAGAGCTTTTCTCACCACTGAGTAGGAGGTGTTCTGTAACTGGGCAACCCAATCTTTCACTGATAAAGTCAATGGGTGGTCTCAGGCAATTCAGGGATAGCTACAAAGTCTTGTCCTGTTGCCACTTTAAATGGAGTGAATCTGATGCTACTGAGCACTGAGTTATTGTAGGTGACCTTTGCAAAAGGAAGGAGGCCTGTCCAATTGTCCTGTTGGTAATGTAGCATCTGAGGTACTGCTCCAGGATGCCATTGGCTCTCTCACACACCGCGCTCATTAGTAGCCAGATGATGTAGGAACTTTACAGCTTGCACCAGCTTCTAGTCCTTTTGCTCCAGCTCATCTGCACTTAATCTTCCTCCAGCTCCTGCAGCTCCACTCAGGTCTCTCACTAGCAGCTAACATGGCCCCCATGGGTGAATGTCACTTTCATGGATTTCTCCCCATTTTTCCTTTTTCTCAACCCTGGGGAACTATTAGGGTCTTGGTGGATCATCCTTTTCCAGTCATCTGAATAGATTCAGTCCTCCAGGGTTTTTTGAGGATTCCTCCCCCCCCCTCTGGCCTCAGTCTCCTCCTGGTTTGTATAGTCTCTATGAAAGAGGCAATTTTCTCTCCAGGTTGACCAGAACTGCAGAGCTGGCTTAATATCAGACCTGCCCCAATCTAATCCCTTAGGAAAGAAAAGCTTTCAACTCCATTTGTTTAAAGCAAAGGGTTCTTTTATTAAGAGTGGTGGTTGCAGTAAAGTCAAGCCAGCTCTGAAAGTGCCATGCTCACTGGATCCAAAAATAAGGTGTAGGTTTTCCCATCAGCCCATCCCTCCCCACATGACCAGTCTATTTCTAGCCAACTGGAGCTTGCCAAGATGTTTTGAGAAGTCTGATTTGTTTGGGATGTAATCCACATATTTCTCAGGGTGCCTGACTGTAGGATGCTGGCACAAAGAGGATCCGGCTGCTCTGGTCTTTACACCTGTCATTTCCCCTTTTCAATTTCCTATCATGTACTCACAAAGCTTGACTGCACTCTCATCCTTCCTCCCCCCTTCTTCTTTTTATGGTAGGATTTCTGTGAGGCCCCCTAAGCCAAGCCAGGCAGATCTGACAGTCTCTACCTTAATGTTAGATTGATACGACTTGCTATACTTCAACCCTTTCTTCTCAATAAATCTTATTAAAGAGAATTATGAAAGAATGGTGTTTGGAATTGTGTTTTGGTTTTAGGCATATGAATCTGACACAGATGCTGGTGCTGCTCCACTTTCAAGAGACTATCTCATGTTCACCGTTAGCTCATTACTTAGATGTGTCTTGTAATGTACAAGGGCCAGTGAGAAAGGATTCTCCTCAGGGGTGGGATTCAAATTTTTAACAACTGGTTTTGTGGGCGTGGCTTAGGTGGTGGGCATGGCTTGGTAGTCATGTTATTGGCTGGGTGTGGCCAACTCAATATCACTCACAAGTTCATCGAGCGATGCCTATTTGACAGTCGGGCATGCATGCCTCGCTGGCCTCCTCTATGACTGTGGGGATGCTGCAACAGTGGTAAATGTGAAAAATGGTCATAAGTCACTTTTTTCAGTGCAATTGTAACTTTCAATGGTCACTCCACACAAGCAAAGTACCAGCAAAGGAGGGGAAAAATACTCCAGAGACATTACTGAGACAGGAAGTCTAGTCCTGCGAGAAATGTAAAAGGGTTAATAGAAAGGCAGTTTTCTGTAAGCAACACCAGAATGTTTTCTTCCTGCCTTCCTTACAGGATTAGTCCAGTAATTTCTTCTAACACTCAGTTCTCCAAACTCTTAGAATGTTAGGCCTGTCACAGAGGCGACGGATGCAAAAAGTATGTAAAAAGGACACAGCGGACGAAAAATGTTCCATCCGTTGTTTATCCGTCTCAAAAGTGCCCCAAATTTGCATAAACAGAGCGACAACAAGAAAGGAACGGACAGGGGGAGGACGTAGCAAGGATGTAAAGTGGATGCTCCATGGAAGCCTAGGATGTGAAGCAGGATGGAAGCGGATGGCAACATCGGCAGGGCTTCCGCGGGGAACACAGCGAAGCGGAGGCACAGTGGAAGGAACGGATGCAGAGTGGACGCCGAGCGGATACAGCGGATGCATCACGGAAGCCTAGCGGATGACTAGTGGATGCCTAGCGGGATGACTAGCGGATGCAAAGCATTCACTGTGCATGGGGGAGGATGCATTGCGTCAGCCCGTGGATATAAAGGAATCGCTCGCAAGCAGGTCACCATTCAGAGGAAAGACCTGCTGCCAGACACACTCCAGCCAACAACCATGGGGAAGAAGAGGAAGCCTATGCATCTTCTGCCAGCCTTGGCAAGAAGGACAGGGCCACCATCCCACCCCCTGGCGCTGACTCTGCTTCTGCTGGGGCTTCTGCCTGCTCGGACTGACCCTGCTAGTGCTGGGGCTTCTGCTGGTGCTGACTCCTGGTGCTGGTGCCGGCTGGTGCTCTCTGCTGGCATGCTCCTAGTGCTGGCTTCTGCTGGTGCTCACTCTGGCTGCACTGCTCCTGTGCTGGTGCTTCTGCTGGTGCTACTCTGCTGGTGCTGCTCCTAGTGCTTCTGCTGGTGCTTATCTGCTGGCGCTGCTCCTGGTGCTGGTGCTTGCTGCTAGTGCTTTATTCTGCTGGCATGCTGCTCCTGGTGCTGGTGCTTCTGCTGGTGCTTTACTCTGCTGGTGCTGCTCCTGGTGCTGCGTGCGTTCGCTGGTGCGTACTCTGCTGGGTCGTGCCTGAGGCCTGGTGCTCTGGCTTATCGCTGCTGAAGATGTGCTGGCTGTGCTGCTTTGTTGCTGCTGTTGTTGCTGCTGGTGGTGGTGTGGTGGACCAGCCCTAGAACCTCGAAGCCCTTCTGATGAGGGACCAGAAGGCCCTGCAGAGGAGGAAGAGGCAACATGAGATAGGGAGAGGAGGCATACTCGCATCAAAGAGGAACATGAGGATGAGGTGCTCGAATGGCTTGAGGGAGAACGAGTACTTGTGGCGGAAGGGACACAGGCTCTATCGAGACACCAAAAAAGCAGGCGGCTTGGAGAGAGAAGGCGAGAGCCTGGCCTACACTTCGGAGGTCTTCCTCGGTGGTGGAAGCACATGCACACTTGGTACGGGAAGCTGCACCTCAGAAGTCTGGCAGGCCACGGTCAAGCTCACCGACGGGGAGACCTACGTGATGGCCAAGTGCAGCCTTCTTGGAGGTGAGGCCGCCACGTGGAGGCACGAGGCAGCCCCTCTGTCTACCCTCTCTCTCAGGCAGCCCACAGAGAAGCCAGTCCTCTTCTGGCCAAGAGTCAGCTCCTGTGTCCAGGCAGTATCTGTGGAGCGCCGCCACAACAGAGAGCCCCCTGAAAGCTGCACTCCCCGTGGCGGAGCGCGTGGAGGACCCCCTGATACAGTGGAGCAAAGGAGAGGGCACTGACACCAGAGACCGAACCCACATCCACCCCCAGCTCACCTCCAAGAAAGCAGGCAGAGAGGCAGACGGGGAGGCAGAGCCACACTGTCCTGCTGGAGATCTGGGACACCATCAAAAGCAGCGTAGATCTCCTCTCTCAGCTGGTTAACACCGACATACTACACTCCTCAAACTGCAAGCCCTTCCTCACCTACGTCAACCAGACCCTCATGAAACTGTCAAATCACAGTACCAAGGTGAAAAAGGAGAGGATCACAGGTCTCCCTGCACAACCTCCAGGCCCAGCTGAACTGCTGCCGCCGACCTGATCCAGGTTCCTGTTCCTACTCCCAGGTGAAGCCTATCAAGGCTTTCCACAGGCCCTCACCTACCAAGGCTGACGGCTACCACGGAGTTCCAGTCAGCACAGGCAGCCCTTCCCAGTCCAGGCAGGGTACATCAAACGCAACGATGCCAACCGATTCCACCGATGCATCCGATGCCACCGATGCCACCGGACGCCACAAAGATGGCCACCGATGACACAACAACATGCCACCGACACCACAGATGCCACCCATGCCAAGATACCCACCCATAACCGGCCTCACTTGCTCACTCTGCAGACCAGACAGCCCCACTCACCTCCTCCTTCCTCCACCCCACAGCCAAGCCCGGCTCAGAACATCTAGTCATCGGTCTTGGGACTGACGATCCACATGTCATGGAGGAAGGGGCTCTCAACATCACAGGACTGGCGCCAGCTCTCCTGAGAGCTTCCTCCACAGCACACATCCCCTGTTGTCCTCTCGGGCCAGGCACCCCAATGGCACCTCAGACCAGCACTCCAGCAGCAGCCCCCTCCACAGCAACTGGACCCTTCACCCTGAGACTATGGGCATGCCTCAGAGTGACTGAGAGAAGATGCCAGAGACTGGGTTGCTACCTGGTGACTTTATCTTTACTTGGACACTCTTACTTGGGTCATTTTGCTTTTCCAGTTTGTTATTAATAAGTTTATCTTTGCCTTCACACACTTGGTTCAGTTCTTTTAGTCAATAAAGTCTTGGTGGAAACCTTTTAGAAATGTTTAAAGCCTTTGCATGCTTGTGGATGGCGTAAGTATACAGAAGTGGGATGGGCAGGGATACCTGTGGGATGAGTAATAGCTGTGGGATGGGTTAAGGATAGCTAGTGGATCGGCAGGGATACCTGTGGGATGGGTAATAGCTGTGGATGTGTTTAGGAATAGCAGTGGGATGGGGCAGGGATACCTGTGGGATGGGTAGTATCTGTGGGATAGATAAGCCTCCAACAAGCACAAGTGGGACGTATAGTCACTCTCCCAGGTGCCACACCTATGGCCCTTTATTATTCAATAACAATGTAATCATTCATCAACACATTTCAACATAAACACAACTCTTTATTAAATGCCCTGTTCATTGTAGGGCCATCAACATACATGGCACAATCTCATCAGTGTGATGAGACAGGCTGAAGGAAGCATCCATCAACATCTATCATCCTGTCTTGCCACTCCACTGCTCAAGCTGGGGAGTTGCACCAGTGTTTCCAGGAGTTGCACTGCTTCTTCCCTTCACATGAAGCTCTGTTGGGGCCTTGCACATACAGTGTCTATCAGGTTTCGGCCCTTGCTCCATTCACCAGGCTCCATGTCCCCATTGCCTGCTTGTTGGCAATCCCACGAGCCTGTTTGCAAACTAGAGTAGGGGTGCGCAATGAGATTGTGCAGGATGCAGCAAGCTTCCATGATTGCTCCTCACGGTCTCTGGGCGATGCTGCATGGTGATGAGAAGTACTGGAACCTGTTGGCCAGTGATGCCAAAGGCGTTCTCCACCACCCATCTTGCCCTGGACAGCCTGTAGTTGAAGATCCTCTTTTCACGGGTGAGGTATCTTGAAAGTGCAGGGCTTCATGAGAGGTATCTGAGGGAGAAGGTGTCATCCCCCACGATGAAGTAGGGCACAATCTTGTGTGTTGTGTGGGCAGGGGGTCTGGATCTGGGAAGCCCATGTGAGGTTGCATTCCAGCCCCTCTTGAGGTGAGCTGCTTGTACACCTAGGCATCTGAAGATGACCCGTTGCCAAAGGCATCGATGTACATGAACTTGTAGTCAGCATTACCATGTGAATAGGATGATGCTGAAGAAGCCCTTGTTGTTGAAAATAAGTGGACCCTGACTTGGCTGGATCTTTGCAGGCCACGTGCTTCCATTTATGGCTCCAACGGTATGGGGAATTTCACTTCTGATACCACTGCTCTGCAACTTCTTCCATCCTTCTACAGTGGGGGCACTGGAGGATCTCCTCAGGTATTCTTCAATGATGACCTGCACCACTTCTCTGACCACAATGCTGATGGTGTTGTGTGGCACCCCCAGGCGTACTGCATGTCCTGTACGTGGTCCCAGAGGCCGGTGGGCAGAGTCAGTGTCCACCTTGAGTCCAGGGTCCGGCTGGGCCAGAAGTTGGTGTTTGCCTTGGCTCACCTGGGTCTCAGCCGCTCCACAACTTCATCAAAACATGGCTGGTGGCATCCTCATGAAGTTTCTGGAATACAGAAGTCTTTGTTCCTCATCTCCACCATCAGCTTGTTATAATACAGTCGTACTCGGACTCTTCTCGGGATCCATCTTCGACCCAGACAATTCATGGATGTCTCCTTTTCTTCCCATAGAACAGTGAAAGAGCTCGCACTGTTGAGACTGATGATGGGCAGGCTACAAAGGGAGTGTGTGGACGATCATTGGTAGAGATGACTGGATGTGGTGGACAGAGCAAGAGCCCAGATGAAGGCTGAGAGGAGGTCTACACCGCAGGGGCTGCTGGACTGAAAGGTGAGATCCAGGTGATTCCCCCTTTTATATATAGGAATATAAGGTTCCGCTAGGTTCGCTTTTGCATCCTCTAGACATCCTGCAGACATCATAACTAGTACCGAATATCAGGACCACGTCGACTGTACGGAATACGTTTATTGTCCGTTTTAATCAGCTTTCTACTGCGAGCTGGCATCTGCTTCATATCCTTTACTACATCTGGCTATAATGCGCATGTCCGTTTGACGTCAGTTTCACTTCCTCCCTGTAGTCCCGTTTCTCGGGCTGGAAGCGTGATGTGAGTGTGCTGTGGATGTGCAGTGGATGCCATTAGCGGATTTATAGCGGGATAGCGTAACGGATAGATTGGAACAGACGTATAAGCGGATGTGACTGAATGTGTACGACGGATATAATAATAGAAAAGATGGACTCGTTGGAGAGGTCATTCGTTTGCCGCTCAGATGCAAATATTTGTGGCAGCTACGCAAAACTTTTTGACGAGATGAAACTTCAGATCAGATCACTTGCATGGACAGGCATAGAAGAGTAGTGGAAAAACGGACGCAGTGTATACAGAACGGATGCATCGCATTAACCAACGGATGGCAAGTGTGTCTCTCCATTTTACATCCTCTTTCCATCCGTTGGTGCTGTGTGACATGGGCTTTAACAACAGGTTCTGGTGAATAGGTGTGAACTGGTAGAATCCCACCCCTGATTCTCCTCCTCCTTCTTCTCTGCTGCTGGATGTTTGAAAGGGAGGTGAGAAGGGGAAGATCCTGCCATGGACACAGAGTTCTCAGAGGCCAAGGTTGCTTTCCCAACATTTCCAGAAGGTAGCTTTCTTCTTCTGCTGTTGCTGCTTGGTTATGGATCTGTGAATTTTCCTCCTTCTATTTCTCAAACTCAACTTTAAATGCTAGAGCTTGGAAGGATGAGATGAAGCTGATTTCCTACATTAAGGAACAACAATAAATGCTTTATGTGAGTTTTGAGAAGTCTTATTTTTAGGTTATTGAAATGAGGGAAATTAAGATTAATACTGTTGAGGTAATTCGTTTGGAGAATGAGCGCATACAGGGAGACGTATAGAGAGTGGTGTTGGAATAATACACACAGAGCACACAGATACACTGTATAGTAAATGTAGGTTATTACTTCCAGAATGGTTTAAGCAAAGTCCAAACACAGTCCAAAGTCATTCACAAGTAAATCAGTCAGTCTTGCAATCCAGGGAACATCCAAATATCAAAATCCAGTGTCAAAAACAGTTCAGTATCAGACTTACATTAAATCCAGTAAATATCAGTCAATTATGAAAAATGGAGCAACAGCAATACTTTTCAACAGAAGGAAACAAAGATACACTCACACTCTCTTCTGAGACTCAGACTAAAACAACCCACGTTTCTGGCTCCATCTTATGGCCGTTTGAAAAACCACACCCAATTGCATGCTCTTGCATTCCCTTAAAGAGATAGTACTAAAATGTTTATCCTGGTTTATATATTTCTAACCCAAATACCTGTTAGGAGACTCATATTCCTAACAAAACCCCATGTAACTAATAAAACTGAAATTGAAATAACTTGCTGGAAAGTGTGTGTGTGTGTGTAATACACAGACACACAGACACACATACACTTTCCAGCAACTTATTTATATAATTATAAAACTATATAATTATATTGTCTTTTAAACCAATTTTATATAATGGGGTTTATAACGACAAATTCTTACAGCTTTGTAGAGCCAGAAAAGCAACAGATTTCATACAATTGCTTTTTATGAACCACCATTTGTAGCATTAGAAATGATAGAGCATTTTAGAAGCGAGATATTTCTACGGATTTCGTTAAGTGCAGAGAAGAAGAATTCAGGAGTATGTTCAGATAGCAGAAAGTCTACCAAAGTGAGCAGTTGGCATAAATGTCGCCAGTTCATTTTACTGAACTAAACTATCCTGCAAATTGCTACATCTTAATTCTTGTTTTGCTTTTTGTACAATTGTTGACAATCAAATACATCAAACACAAAATTACAGAAATGACATGTTGTGCTATCTTACATATAATCAAAGGATAATGTTACAGTTTTACCATAATGCAATGAAAGTTATTGTTTTAGTCTGTTATAGGCACAAGGACTTTATCATTTAAATGGAAAATGAGCGAATCTACATCCTGACAGTCAAGTTAGTGCTATCAGATCATTCTTCAGTTGTTATGAGTACATTATTTATTTATTTGTTTGCTTATTTGTTTATTTATTCATGTAATATGCATCCCATCTCATGATCCAAAATGACTCTGGGCGGCTTACAATACAATAAAAAATATAAAAACAATTCTAAATATAAATTTAAAATTACAAGAATTAAATTCAAACTGAAAATTAAAGGCTGATGCAGAATGGAGTGGTGTACTAACATCTTCAACCTGGCATGTTTCCATTAGGCCCCAAGCCAACTAGCAGAACCAGGTGTTAAGGCCCTTTTGGACAGCCAGAAAGCTGAGGGCAGATCTCACCTCTGGCAATAAGATATTCCAAAGAATGGGTCTATGGCAGAAAAGGCCTCCTAAACTCAGTCAGCTGAGATTCCTTAACAAACAGGGTTTGCAGAAGGCTCCTTCTGCTCCAATGAGTGGGATGGGCCAATTCCATTGTGGAAAGATGGTTCCTCAGATACAAGATAGTCTTTGATTTATGGTCACAATTGACCCAAAAATTTCTGATGCTAGGCAAGATAGTTGCCAAGTGAGATTTGCCCTATTTTATGATAGTTTTGCCACATTTGTTCAGTTAATTTCTGCAGTTATTAAATTAGGAACTTGGGTTATTCAATGAATCTGATTCTCCCACCGACTTTACTTGTCAGAAGGCCACAAAACAGAGACCCCAGGACACTGCAACCATCATAAATGCATACCAGTTGCCAACTATTCAAATTTTGATTATGTGATCTGAGGATGCTGCAACAGTTGTAAATGTGAAAAATGGTCATAAGTCACTTTTTAAAAGTGCCATTGTAACTTCAAATGGTCATATTAAAGAATGCTTGTAAGTCAAGGACTACCTGAACCCATCCCATAAAGGGCTTTCAAGTGATTACCAACACTTTCAATGGGACCTGGAAGTAGATCAGTAACCAGTGCAGCTCACATAACAGTGGTGTTATATGTGCCACTCTATGGACCTCCAGTACTGTCCAGCCTGCTGCATTCTGAACCAGTTGTGGGTTCTGAATACTCTTCAAAAGTTGCCTTATGTAGAGCATATTGCAGGACTCCAAATGAAAGATGACCAGGATATGAATAAAATAGAACAGAACAGAACAGAACAGAATAGAATAGAATAGAATAGAATTCTTTATTGGCCAAGTGTGATTGGACACCCAAGGAATTTGTCTTAGTGCAAATGTTCTCAGTGTACATAAAAGAAAAGCTACATTCATCAAGATTCAAGAATGATAAGGTACCACACAATAATAGTTATAGGGTACAATAAGCAATCAAATCATATTAGGAAACAGTCAATATAAATCATAAGAATACAAGCCACAAAATTACAGTTACAAGTGGGAGGGGATGGGTAATAAGGAATGATGAGTAACAGTAATAGTAGTGCAGACTTTGTAAATAGATGGACAGTGTTGAGGGAATTATTTGTTTAGCAGAGTGATGGCTTTTGGGAAAAATTGTCATTGTGCTTAGTTGTTCTGGTGTGCAGAACAACTCTATAGTGTCATTTTGAGGGTAGGAATTAAAACAATTTATGTCCAGAATGTCAGTGACTGAGTGCATGTCCTCATGATCTAGAAAAGGGTGTGATTATTGCAAATCATGAAATTGTGCAAAGGCTTTCCTAGCCATGACTGCCACCTACTCTTTGAGCAGGAGTTGCAAGTCTAGGAGAACCTCCAAGTTGCGCACCTGATCTCTCTCGGATACTGCAACCCCATTCATAACTAAAGAAGATAAACCTCTAGATCCTGAAGTTCCATGCGCTCACAGCCACATGCATTACTGGGGTTCACTTGTAGTGTGTTATGCTCCATCCAGACCCCCCACAGCCTCCAGGCACTGAAAAGGGGCAGCATCACATGGATCATCCAGAATAGAAATGTAAAATTGAGTATCACCTCATTGATACTTCATTCTGTAGAGTCAGATGACTTCATCCAATGATTATATATTGACATTAAAAAGAAGTGGAGAGAATACTGAATCTTGTGGTACTCTTCTTCTAATGCTGGCATTTATAAATATTATACTTTCTAGTACGATTGTATATTGACCAATGTAATTGACCAACGGATTGTATATTGACCAATGTAAAAATAATATTTCATAATCCATAGCAATTTATGTAACAACTTTATCTCTTCTAATGCCATTCCACTGTTGGGTTGGTAGGATATTACCAAGTAATATCCAGGAATTAATAATTAGTTTATATATGGAGGACAGCAGGGAAAAAATGATAAGGAAACCATTTAATTTTCTGTAAAATTGTTCCTCCAGAAAAAAAAATGGCTACCTTTATGTTTTATACTAAGTCATGGATACTGGAATTCCCACAATAATGGCTAGGTTTTGAGAAACATTATAAACCAGAGTCAAAGAAATTATAAGGTGTGGCAGATGTATCAACCCTAAAAACAAGACAAAATGGCTAGTGATCTGACACCTCATCATAAAAACCCAGCATCACCATGTGTACAAAAGGGGAATTGGTATGGATTACAATATCTTGCCTATAGAGACTTGATTATGATTTCTTGTATAAACCCTGCAGTTAAAACAACTTTAACATTATTTGATTGATACATAGTTTTATTCATGATTATTGCTACCATAAACAGTTTGTTCCTGTTTTTCTTTTCTTTTCGTGAAGTTGATTTGGTTTAGATTTATTTGTTTGCTTGTTTCTGTCTTGCTTTATTTGCAAAGGTGACATATCATGTTTTTTATATAATAGACATAAATGAGCTCTATTCTGATTCTTTCCATATTTTAAATGTGGTAAAATCAATGAAAATCATGGAATAAATTGTTTTGTACTGGTAAAACAATAATTTGCTAAGCCAAAAATTATAATGTGAATGTTTCAAGTGAATGAAGGTAATTCATCAAAAGAAAATGGATGGAAGCAGGTTCCAGATCTGTGATAGGTAATTGAAAAAAAAAACAATGATCTGGATATGGTTATGGATCAGAACAAATTATTTTAAGAATATTGGGTAGTGTTTAGAAAGTTAATTGGCCTTTTCTATTTGAAAATTTATTCCAGCAATTATTCCAGATTTGCAAATATAAAAGCACTCAACGATCTGCGTCTTGACCCATCCTTACTAGAAGGTAAGGCGGTGGGGCTCTGGGGGGCTCAACAATTATCCTTGCAGGGCAGTGAGACGGTGAGATTCATCCCATCCTTTCAGGGCAGTGAGCACCGGGAGCTGTGCTTCGGTCTTCAGATGTTTGCAGCCAGGGTGTGAAACAGACTGCTTACATCTGTCCCCCTCCTTCCCTCTTCTCTCTTCACCAAATTGCTAATCCAGACTTCCTCTTTAAAAGGAGAGTAACTTTGGACTTTCAGTAAGTAGGGAAGTATTGTTATAACTGAACTCCTGTGAAGATTGGAAGCAATTTTATTTCCTGTGATAAAAGCAGAAGTATATTGAAGCCAGGAGTGAATGTTCAATACAAATCTGAGTCTACATAGTAAAAATATAAAGCCCATGTCACACTGCACCAA